>JAWNPY010000055.1:51201-112745 GCA_035078625.1 Scaptodrosophila scaptomyzoidea
TGATATGTTGTGATTATGATGTGTACTAGTCTGGCTTATTTGGTTACGTGTGTGTATGTGTGTGTGTGTGTGTGTGTTTATATTTGTGTTTCATCTATCATTTGCACAGCCCACATTCACGCCCACATTTCTCACACTCTCCTCTTCATTCGTTCGTTGTTGCTGTTATTGTTGTTGACTCAATGCTGATGTGGTAATTTGTGCAAATTTGCTCTGTCAAATGCGGTCGATTATGTTTGTTAATGTTTGACAGCCACTGCCATTTGAAGCCATTTTTCTAGGCTGCCAAAAATGATTAAAAAAAATAAAGAAAAAAATATATATATGTATTTGGTATATTAGCAATTACAATGCTTGCAAAACCCTGTAAAATTTATGCTCTCACCTGCTGTTGCTTTTCCTAATTTCCAAAGGTAAATAAGCGACATTTTCATTTTTTCTTTTTTTTTTGGGGGGGTGTAAAAAGTTTTGCAGTGAAATGAAAACCAGAAATTGTAGAGAGTCAGTGGGCTCAAAAGTCAAACGACTTAAAAGTCACCAGGTGTGTACGTCTCTCTACAATTTTGGGTTTTTTTTTTGGCAACTTTAACACTTGCCAATTGAAACGGCAATCAAGACCGTGCCGCTTTTGTGCGACGTTGCGTAAACCGTAAAAATTTATTACGCTTCTAAGTAATTGAGAAATTTTGTTCTACTTTTGTTTTTCCTCGCTTTTGTTTTTTTTTTTTAATTTTATTCTTTGGGCCTTCCCAAGAATCAGTCATGCCAAAAGTGGCAAAAGCAATTGAGCAAGACACAGTAAGAAAAAAATGAAGAAGAAGAAGAATTTTCCAAAAAGAAGGGTAACATTTCCCTGGTTTGGGGTGTTAACTGACAATGTGTCACAACTTTTGACTTGTCTCATTTGCATGTAACAGAAGGCATAGCCCAAAACAAAACAAAAACCAACAACAACAAAAAAAAAGGGGAAAAATAAATAAATAACAGAAAAACAAAAAAAAAAAACACCCAATAAGAGGAAGCTTAAATACTCTTTAGAACAAAAAAAAAAAAACAAAACACAACAAAAATTAATAAAAATATTTCAACAAATTCCCGCAAAGAAAAAAATATTTCCAAGCTCTTAAAAAATTGTTTGAATATATTTTTTAATTTCGTAAAAACTCCCTTTTTATTCTATGGTTGAAAAAATATTTCCAAGGTCTTTAAAAATTGTTTAAATACATTTTTTTTAATTTCTTAAAAATGCCCTTTTTATTCTATGGTTGAAAAAGTATTTCCAAGGTCTTAAAAAACTGATCGAATTTTATTTTTAGTTGTCTAAAAATTCCTTTTATTTTACAATGAAAAAATAAATATTATTATTTTTTAATTTCTTAAAATTTCCCTTATCTAATAAAATAAAGTTTTGCTTTCATTTTTATCCATGATTAAACAGCTTTTAAGCCTGGGAAATAATTACAATTGCAAATCGATTAGGACAACTTTATCTTGTAATTTGTATTTCATATAGAATTTTCTGGTTTAAGTAAACTTATCCTAGAAATTTCGCGTTTAACTTTAATGCGGTCAGCAGGACTGTAATCGAGAAACTGAAACTGAAACTGGGCTCGTGTTCTTGGGCATATTTGAATATAAACATGGCTCATACTCAACTAATTAGGCGAGTTTTACAAATACATTTTCATTATTGTAATTTAACACACACACACACACTCAAAATGAGCTGGCAAACATGAAACGAGCTGAGCAAAAAAAAGTTTCACACATGCCAGAGCAGCCGCCAACCACCGCCAACCACCACATGGAAAAGAAAGAACAAGTTAACCACAATAGTCAGTTAGACAAACAGACAGATGGACAGACAGACAGACTGTGTAGGCTCAGGGATCTGGCAATGGAAATGGACACTGCAGACACGGACAGTTTCACTGGCAGCAATTCCAGACACAAGCCATTTGAATATGCATGTTCACATGCATACGAAAAATCCTGGGCAAACTGCAAAAACCTCAAAAAAAAAAAATTAAGGAGAAGAAAAAACTAAACCAACAATGGTAAAATGGTAAATGAAAAGTATAACCAGAAATGGGATGGTTAATGCCTAGAAATTCATTGGTAGTTGTTAAAAAGAACCCAACTAATCTAAAGAGAGAAAAATAACTTTAATTGTACATTAATGAATAAAATGATCTGAATTAAAATCAAATATTATTATTATTTAATTATATCGAAATAAAATTGATTTATCTTTATTATCATAGAAAGTTGGAAAATATTTTTAAGCGAATTAAGATAATTAATAAAAATTCAGTTGGTTTGGTTTTTGACCTTTGAAAAACTGTTAAAAGTCAAGAATTTTTGTCTTTGTAGTTTCAATCAGCTTATCTAATACATGTGACCTTTTTCTTTTTTTTTTTTTTTGAACATGGATTTCATTTTCCCTTACTTTTCTTTTTTTGTTTTCTTACCTTTGTGTTTTTTTTTTTTATAGGAATTTGTTTGCGCTGTTGTTGTTGTTGCTGGCATTGCTTCCAGTTTCAAGCCCAAAACCATTAACACTTGTTTCTGTCATTTTACATGAAAAGCGGAAGCGCTTTTGTTTCTGTGCAACAAACAAGTTTCCTTATTTTACCCGGCGACTGCTCCTGGCCCTGATCTAAACCACCAGAAAGACGTTTTTTTTTTTATTTTTTATTTTTTGACATGGGTATCCTAGATTCATTTGTATTGTTGCTGCTGCTGTTGCAACGGCAAACGTTTATTTGCTTGTTTCTCTCATTTTCTACCTTTTTTGTTTTCTTTTTTTGCTGTTTTGTTTTTTAGTCTGATGTCCGGAATCCGTAGCTGGTCGGACTCACTGCTAAATACTTATATGTACTTGCATTATAATTTGCTGCTCGCGCCCATTTCAGTTGTTGGCTTGTCAGCCCAGACTGAGTCAGAGTCTTTAGTTCCTGTTCCTTTGCTTTGCTTTGCTTTCCTTTTTTTTTTTTTTTTTGTTTTTGCCTCTGAGCGCGTTCACATACAAAACTTTTTTGGCGTTGGCCTGTCAACGTCAAACCAAAACTAGCAGCAGCAGAGAGGCAGAAACATTCAGCTGGCGTTGCCTACTTTCCAGCGCACTGGCTTCGAGCATTTTTATTTAGGTGTATGAGTATTTAATCATACCTTCAGAGCCAGCCAGTGTCCAAGGCAACTGGACAATTGGATATCAAATGGCTAACGGCTCTTGTCTTTCAAGAATTTTTGTTTCCCTTTTGGATGTTGTTTGATTTTTTGGACATTAAAATTATGCCAAAAAAAGAGTATGTATTACCTTGTGAAAAAGGTAAAACTAATTTTTGTTACAAGCCAAGTTTAGCTGACTGCAAAACTTTCTGCCTGTCAGAGTCATTTTTTAGTGTTCTTTTTTGGTTGCCATGACTGCTCTGAAACTTACACCTGGTTAGATTTTGGATAGTGCTTATTCAAAGTTTTTTTTCTCTCTCTCTTTCTTACACAGAGTCCATCAAGTTGTCAGAGTCACCTACTTACTACTCGGACATAGTAGTTTATATTTCAACTATTAAATACTTGTGTGTTTTTTTTTGTTGCTTAAAATTCAATTGATTTGAATACATTTCAATTATTCCCTTGCCTTCTTGCAGCTTTTCTAGTTAATTAAATTATGAATATATTATAATATGATATGATATGATATGATATGATACAAAAGGTCATGAATCACACAAAATGTGGCCCCAAAAATATACACCTACCTACATTTATCTATTTGAATTCAATAGAGAATTCTGTTTGGTTTGCTTGTTGTATATATATAAAATATGACATCAATATGATTAGGAATTTCTTTGTCTGTCTGTCTGTCTGTCTCCTTGTCTGTGGGTAAATGCGTGAGCAGCATTTACAATAGAAATCTTATACAAGTCATAATTTAGTAGCATAGATTTAATGTGTTATAAAAAATCGAGTCCCAAAGTCAAAGGATATCAGTTGCTTTGCCTGCAATTAGCTGCAATTGTAATTAAAGTTATTGTGCTATAAATCTTGGCACTATTTCACTGGCAGAGTTGGCCACTTGGGACCAAACTAACGGCGAATGGTTGCCAAATAAATGTAGCCAAAAATTCCAAATTAATATAAATTTAATAGTTTCTGTTTTTAACGAGACACTGCATACATGTGTATTTGTACAAATGTCTTTCAATTGCCAAAAAATGGTAGAAAACTATTTAATTAGCCTTTAGAATATTTGGCTGCTATTCAAAAAGCCATTGAAATGTCAAATTAATAAAGTCAATTGCCAAAATTTGTAAAATCACATTTTATTTAATTCAATCAAAGTAAGCCAAGAGATAAAATGCAAAACAAAAGTCATTTAAGTTTTAGCAAGCAAATACGCAACAACGACAACTCCTCTGAAATAAAAAATAGAAGCGAGCTAAACTCAATTTCGGCCGTTTAGCTTAAAAAGAGAAGGAAAACAAAAAATGCCGAAAGATCAACATCCAAAAACCAAAGAGCAAAAGCTTGGCTTGCCCCATCCATTTGATAATGTTGAGAAGGCAATGCCGCGTTTAATTTCAGGACCAAATCGCAATTCAACTCAGAGACGTCGTAAGTTATAATAATAATATTATATTATAGGTACGAATAAATAATGTTAAAGATGCGTTTGTGATTAGGACAACCAAGTGAGATTATTAAAGAGTTGAAGCTTTTGAGGGCCAACTCATTGTTGGCGGATGAAGATGATGAGCCCTGGTCGGATGAAAATAAGCTAACAACACCGGCAAAGCCAATTTCTTCGCTGGCCCAACTGGAACAATTACGTCTCTCCAGATATCGCGTGGAACAATTGCTCACTCGTCCCGCTTTTGAGCAGACAATGGGTGGCTGTTTTGTTCGTCTAAACGTGAATGGGGAAGAGGAGCAGCTGCCCAGTTTTCGGGTGGCCGAAATAGTGGGAGTAAGCGAGCTTAAGATGGGTTATTATGTTGGCAATACAGCCACAAATGTGGCCTTACAATTGCACTATGATGGCCTAACGGAGCAGCACACAATCAATGCTCTATCAAATTTACAATTCACTCAGGAGGAGTTCGCATTGTGGCGTGATAATTATATAAGCGAGAATATGGAAATGCCGACTACAGATCTAATTGCACGCAAAAAGATAGAAGTCTATAATGCACTCAATTGTGAGGCAAAGCGTTTGGCTTACATTGGTCAAAATTATGTGCAGCCACAACCCCCAACCCCCAAGGGTGGTTTAATTCAACGCAAGGGTGCTCGCTATCCCTGGAAATTAAAACGTCCACTTACATTGCTCGAGCCATCAACGCAGGGCACATCATTGGGATTGGGTTTGGGCTTGGGATTGGGCTTGGTTGGCAGTAGTCCCAGGTCAAAAAGTCCTGTACATTTTAATGCAGACATCGGAGATGCAGCTGATATTGATGAAAGTATGCAAAACAATGAGGCGGAAGATGTAGAAGATGTGGATGAGCTACAGGCACAGACTTGAATTTTAGCAATTATACACACTCCGATTTATTTTAGATCAAATTTCAAATTCCAAAAAAGTCAGGCTGTAATCCAAAATCAATAAAGCGCGTTTGTTAAAATTGTTGAAATGCATTTTTTAATTTATTTTATATTTTTATTTAGAAAAATTTGAAAAAATATAAATATGAATATGATTATAGTATTTTATAATAATTAAATTAAATTAATAAAGCCTAATAGATTCTGCGGGAGCAACCTTGCTGGTGTTGAACAACACTGGCAATCAGCTGTTACTGGAACTTGATTGCGTTTTACGATATCAAATCTTAGTAGGTCTTGGCTTTATGGTCCTGGGATATTTTTCATTTGATATTTTTAGTTTTCAAGTCAATTTCTTACAAGCAACAACGAAATAAATTCTTTTTTTTTTAGTACTCATTAAGTTGTTTATTTATATTTTTACAATCTGTACGCTTGAGCCAAAATTAAAATTACTAATTGAACGTGTATCTTTTTTTATCGATAATTTGAAACTTCGACAACATACAAAATGGAAGCTAAAAATAATAATCTGAATACGATGATAAGTGAAGAGAAAGACAACCAAATTGATGTTAGTTCTGTCATGATGGAAAAGAAAGCAGAAGTATTGATCCATCTAAACAGAATGGTGTCGCAGAATGAAGAGTCCGTGAGACAGGCAGTCAAAGATATGAAGGATAAATGCCGTGATGCTGACTGTACACTGATTTTGACCGAAATTCTATGCTCGCAAAATACTTCGGCATTACGCAGATCGGCCGCAAATGCTTTGTCCCCTCGTCTATCGCGCCCTTTGGTTTGGGATGACTTGCCAATATCGCATCAGAAAAAGATACGGGAATATTTGTCAAAGGCTCTCGATGAGATAAATGAGAAGGATGATGATTTATTGAAGCGTGGTATTATACGCAATGTGGGCCTTTTGATGCATTTAGATACGCCTGATATGGCGAATTGGATTAAGGACATAATGAATTTTGTCGAAACACAATGTCAATCGCAGGACACTTCTACCCAGGAATTGGGTGGCGTTTTGTTTTACACAATTGCCGATTCAGCTCCAAATGTGGTTGAAAAATATCTTCCATGTGTCCATGGTATTTTTGAGAATGGCTTGAAGAGTGCTGAACTGAAGCATTGTCTGGTATCTTCATTTACTGAACGCATTATGGTCGGATGGTCACGTGTGATCCCCTTGAATTATGCTAAATTGGTGGAAAATAGCATATTTATTGACGTTCCATTAATTATGAGAGCCGTGAGCGCCTTCACTTATGATTTGAGCCCGCAAAGATCGAGTCGGGGCCTTGATACATTACGTATTATTTATGAATTTGCTCCGCAACTTTTATGGAACAATCTTCAAATAGTTTTGGATCATATATTGCGCCTGTCTGCTGATTCGCAGCTTAATGATCACAATCGAGTGAGGGCTATTTTATTCTTACGCCGCATAATTCAGATAAAGCGTCGAGAAATAATTCGTATGAAGGTGATGGATCGAGTGGTTATGGTTTTGTATAGAAATCTATGCATAGAGCCGGAGCTTGATGAGGATGGTGGTAAGTGAAAAAATTGCTTAAATTCACTACGAGTTATTGTTATTATTCCTGTCTCTGTCTCTCTGCGCTTTGCAGAGGAATTATATTTGGGATCTCTCAGAGAGCCCAAGTCCCCTTTGGTTCCAGCTGTAGATTGTTTGCGTTTGCTGGCCCGCAAGTCGGGTTCGAATCAGCTGGCCTCCCGAGCATTGCGGGTTATTCAACCGCATGTGGAGATGGACGATTCCAGATTGAAGCGTGTGGGTGCTTTTATCTTTCTGGCCATATTGATTCAGGCCTTTACTGATGAGCTGGAAACGAAATTGCTCAAACGCGTCATAGTCATTGTCAAGGATGGCATCAACGATCCGGAGACTATGGTACGCAAGGCTGCCTTTTTTGCATTGTCCGAAGTGGCCCAACATGCCACACCCGAAATCACGAATTTATCGGACAAGGTAATACCCATGTTCGTGGAATATTTCATTTCGTTACCCAAAGAGAAACGTATGGCTGTGAAGGAGTCAAGGAGCATGGCCCATATATTCTATGCCGCTGAGGTTTATATGGAAAGCATTAAGTCAGAGGCCTTGTTGCGTAACACTTGCAGCCTGATGCAACCGTTTCTGGAAATTGCACATGCTGATCGCAATTCGCTGTCAGCGCGTCAAATGTCCTTCAGTGCTATGGCCTGCATGGCTCGGATAATTAAAGAAGGTTTTGTGGGCTATTACGATGAATGTCTGGAATTGGTTAAGCCGGTGCTGATAATTACCAGTGATGAGAAAGAACTGTTATTACGCACTCAGGGCATTCAGTTACTTTGTAGCCTGAGCCATGTCAATCCAGAGAAGTTTAAGTTAATTGCCAATGATTTATTTAAATTTCTTATTAAAATGATTGAGGATGACGAGGACAGTCAGTTTTATACCTACGAGCTAATGAGCATTATCTCCCAAATCATTCCCAACGAAGTGGCCAAGTTTATACAATTGATAGTTACGGCCATTTTCCATACAATTGATGCTTTCAACAAGAAGCGTTCGGGTCACGGCGAAAGTGGCGCCCATGGTGATCATACTGAGTCCTCGGACAAGGATGCAGATAGTACTTCAAGCAGTGACAGTGATGACTATGCTGATGAACGCGAGGAGGCGATTATTTGTCTCAAAGCCTTGGCATTAAATGTGACCGGATCAATTATACCATTCCTGCCAGAAGCCGCGAGCCGCATACTTAAGAACTGCAATCAAATGAAGGACGATGTACGATTTGCTAGCTGCGAGGCTCTCACAGCCTTTGTATTGGGCTACTGGAAACAAGACAAACAGGAAGAGGCTAAACGCCTGTGCGCTCGAGTTATACCCAAGTTGACGCGATATGCCCACGATGCCGAGGATATTGGCCATGCCACAGATATGATCAAGTGCCTCACAAACCTAATGTGTACCATGGGCAGGGAGGCCTTAGCCAGGACTGTGCTAGCTGACAAGGTGTTTAATCTGATACGCAGTAGTTTGCGTAGAAGACTCGCCTGTCAGTCGGACAATGATGACTCGTCTACGGACGATGAGTTTGATGCGGATGTTCAAAGTGCCAGAGACAAGATAGCGCAGCTTATGGAATTAACCGGTGAACTATTTCCCATTTTTGGGCATAGCCTGACGCCCAAGGACTTTGCCAGTTACTTTCAAATAATCAGTAATCGTTTTGTGCGTCGTCTGCGTAAGCGTAAATGGGAGAAACTGGATGATAAACGTGCTTTTATTTATAGCGTTTTGGCCCGTTGTGTGCTGCCCTTGGGAACCGAAGCAGGCGATAATTACGACATTCTTTGTACCACAATTGTTGGCTGCATGTTTGACTATAATCCAAAAGTGCGAAAGTATGCGATGGGCTCGGCCGAAAATCTCATTGAGCATGTCAAACCGAAGCCGGGAATTCCCCACACAATTCTAGTCGAGACGATCATTAAGGCCCTGAGAAGCGACTCAATTTTAACGAATGGCGAAAGGGAACGTACTGTTGGCATTATGGCTCGTATGATTAAGGCCAAACATGATTCTATACCGCTAAATGAAGTGTTGCCCATGATTGCTTTGATTTTGCCATTGCGAGAACGTTTCGAGGAATATACTCAATTAGTTGCCGCCATTGGGGCCATAGCCGAGGATCAAATAAATAGTCTAGAGCCACATTTGGTTAGCCTTTTGAAGCCCATTTTCTATGCTGTGCAACATGAGCATATTACAAGGCAAGAGACCTTGAAATCAGCCCTGGCCTTGGCCAGTAATTTGAAGCGCAAATACGAAGATCAGTTTGCCTATATAGCTGAACAGTTTCCGGAACTGTGCGGCCTGTTGGAATAAAAATTATGACGCTGCGCAAAATACTCTCGGATATACAAAACCAACCAGCCAGAATTTTTTACCAGATCTTTCAAGTTACATATCCAGTGAGTCTTGTATTTTTTTTAGCCATGTCAGTTTCCATTTTACCCGATTTTTATTTTTTTAGATTCCATTTTAAAATATTCTATGTAAAATAATTGAAAATTAATTGTTTAAAATATAGCAATCAGAAAGTAAGACAATTTAATGCATAAATGGCACAGCTGGGAAATAACCAAGTGCTTGGTTGGAACGGGGGATTTCTTCATACAATAACTATATACATAAAGTATATATATTTTTAATGAATTTGATTTATGTATGCGGCAGACCGTTCACAAATTGGCCAACGGCACCGATTCGTTCATTCATCGATTTATTTCACATCAACGCAATATGCGAAACGGATTATTAAAGGTGCAGAATGCAAAATATTTCCATTTGTCTGTCTGTCTGTCTGTCCGGCTCCTCTCTAGTTTATCTTTCGGGCGATAAAGCTCAAAAAAAAAAAAAAACGAAAATGATAAGCTTTTTGCTGCAATTCTCAATATACACACACACACACACACACACACACACACACACACACATACATATTCTTGGCGAGCTGGCAACTCAAAGGATGCGTCAGCGCAAAATGGGCCAAAGATGAAATTTCATTCATTTCCATAATTTTAATAAAATTGAAGAAAAATATTTCAAGGTACTGAAAACTGCTGCTGCTGCTGCTGGTAGCATTGCAAACTGAACTGAACCGAAATGAAACGAAATGAATGAGGCGAAATAAAAGCGCCAAAATGGAAAGCAAAATGTGTGTGGCATGTGGCATGAATATAGCTCAGCTCAGTTCAGTTCAGCTCTGCTCACCTGCCCATATCCACAATGGTTAAAAATTGAAAAAGAATAGCCAACAATTTTTCAAGTTTTCGTTTAGAAAATTCTTCAATTCCAACCATTGTCTAACTATTTAGATGTTTTTCTTTTATTTATTGTTTTCATGTTTTTTCGTTCTCAAGGGACTTTTGCTGCTGCTGCCGCTGTCGCCAACAAAATGACATAATTCAGTTGCTGCCAAAGTTTTGACTGACGACACCGTCTGCTCCAAAGTTCAACTTTGAATTTGGATGTTCTTTGATTGTCGTCCCTATTTTTTTTTTATTATTTTTTTGGTTCGACTTGATAGGTACAAGTTGCCACTTGTTTTTGAAGATATGTCACCAGGTGTAGCAGCGCATTTAATCCAACCAAAAGTCGTAACATCAACAGCAAATGTCACACAAATTTCATTTCATTTCACGACGACCAAAGTCAAAGCTGAACGGAACATGAGTCAAACCTTAAGCTCAAGTCCACAAATGGAGCTTGGCCTCAAATAAAATGCCAAAAAAGTCAAAGTTGCAACAAGATTAACATGTGCAATTGTTGTTGTTGTTGTGGTTGTAGTGAAAATGACTTTCACTTGAACTCGTTTGAATTAAAATATAGAAAATTTAAAAGCCTGAAATCTTTAAGCTTTTCTTAATAAATCAAGCCTGGGTTGTTTTTTGATTTGGTCAATATTTAAGCTTCCAGAGTTTTTTGAAACAATGAATCTTTGATTAAAACTCATACTTATTTATCATTAAAATTATTTCTCATAATTTTTGGCATCACTGAAATCGGCATAAAAAAAAAGAAAAAATATTTCAAAGTCTAGAAAAATAAAAAATAAACTTAATCAAAAAAAGTACCTAAATCAATTTTGTCACCAGAAATTCTTCTGAGTTTTCTTACTAATTTCAAGCGATTTTTTTAATTTTATTCTTTTGAATATAATTTATTTTTTTATAGAGTTTTCCTAAGCTTCTCGATGACTTGTTGCTCTTAGCGCTGATCAAGCAATTTCTTGGTATTTTATCAATTAAAGATTTACTCATTATTATTTTTAGATGTTAGGTAAACTCGCATTTAAATTGAGGTTTAAGGCAAATCGCCTATTCTAGGCATAGCCAAGCAAGCCGGCTGGGCTGCTTGAAATTTACGAGTGCCAGAGTGCAAAAGTGTTGAGGATCATAACTCATGACGTCGACGGCATTAAATCTTTGCTTTTAATTATGCCAAGTTCGCTCGTTTGCCACCACCACCAGCACCACCAACCACTCCCAGGAGTTTTGAATTCTAGTTGAAGTTGAATTGCTGGCAAAATATACGACATGCTCCAGCAAACTGAAAGGTCCTGCCAGCCTGCCAGCCTGCCAGCCTGCCAGCCTGCGTGCATGCGTGCGTGATTGTTTGACTGAGTTTGTGTCTGTCTTTCTGTCTGTTTGGGCTTGGGATTGAGGATTGGGTCTTGGAATGTTGTCGGACAGTTTGTTTGAATGGCGCTCGAGCGTGGCAGCATTAAAATTAATTTGGCAAATCATGAGGAATCAGCAGAATCAGAGTATCAAGTGGACGATGACGATGAGTGTGAAACTTGTCTCAGGCCATCATCCTTTTACTTTTACCTGGTCTACAAAAGGGTCTCTTGTCTGTTTAACATCTACAACGAAAAAAAAAGGTTTCATTTCGTTTCTCTTTATTTTTTTTTTTTTTAATAGTTTTGCTCCACTCACTCAACATACGGAAGCAGCCGAGTCGACATGAGTTTTTAGGGTCAAGGTTATCACACACACACACACACAACCATTTTGCATATGAGTAGTTGAGTTGGTTCATATATTTATGACTGCTACGTGATGTAGTGGGTGTGGCTGGGTAAGTTTACCTTTTTTTATTTTATACATTTTAAGGATTCTTTTTTTTTTTTATATACATATGCATATATATTTTTATTTTTATTTTTTTGCTGTGTCGTTGGCTGTTGGCCATACAGGAAATTTGTTGCGGTTGTCGGGCCAAAGCGACAACATAAAACAGTCGTAAAATTTATTAAGTGACATTTTGTGAAATTTACTTCCCCGTTTTCCCATATGAAGCTATATGACTTTGTTGTTGTTGTTGTTGCTATTTGTTGTTGTTGTCGTTTTTGTTGTTATGTAAAGTAAAAACTCATTTCAACTTAATTAGGCACTTGGGCTCACAGAAATATGAAAATTGCGCACTCAAAAATATGCAAAAATAAAAAAATGTTTTTTTGCCACAAATTGAAAAAGTCAAATTTAACTAAGCAACAACGAAACAAATATACACTTGATCCAAAACAGTAATAAAAAAGTTGACGAACCCCAATTAACTCTAAAAAATTTGCTTAAGTTGGCAGCCCTAAATAAATATTTTATTTAAATTTTCTGATATTTTTACCACAATTTATGTCTGGATACTTTTTAGATTTGACCAATATTAAAGTTTGTAGAATTTTTTATATTATTGGATCCAGTGAAAAACCATTTCGAGTCTTTTATAAAATTTCTAAAAAATTTTCCTAAGTTGGCAGTCCTAAACAAATATTTTATTTCAATTTTCTTATATTTTTACCACAATTTATGGGTGGATACTTTTTAGATTTGACCAATATTAAAGTTTGTAGAATTTTTTATATTATTGAATCCAGTGAAAAACCATTTCGAGTCTCTTAAAATATTTCTAAAAAATTTTCTTAAGATGGCAGCCCTAAACAAATATTTTATTTCAATTTTCTGATATTTTTACCACAATTTATGTCTGGATACTTTTTAGATTTGGCCTATATTAAAGTTTGTAAAATTTTTTATATTATTGGATCCAGTGAAAAACCATTTCGAGTCTCTTAAAAAGTTTCTAAAAAATTTGCCTAAGTTGGCAGCCCTAAACAAATATTTTATTTCAATTTTCTGATATTTAAACTAAAATTTATGCCTAGATATTTTTAAGATTCGATCAATATTAAAGTGTGTAAAATAATTTGAACGATTGCTAATCTCTTAGGTGATATTTGTCGTAAAAAATCCAGGCTGTTAATGTAAAACTCATGTAATTGACTGTTTGTCTAATTTTGTCCTTTGTTATCCTGTGCGGAAAATCATTAAATGATGTTGCTTAATTTTGCATTTTGTAATTGCTCATCAGTCGTTGGATTGTTATGTTTACTTGACACGGAACGGCACAGCTTCTGAGCAACTCTGGGCTGTCTGATATTTTAAATCATTTGCTCGTTGTTGGCCAGCCACTTTGCTCATTTAGTTGGTTAATTGCATTTCATTTAATTTCTTTGCCTTATTGACGACGATATTTTTTTTGTTGGCATTTCGCAGACATTTTTCCCATTCCAGACATTTTGTGCCTTTTACAACTTTGTTGTTTTTCATTAGCGTGAATTGAAATTGTATACTAAAGACTGGAATTAGGTGAGAATGAATGGAATGGAAGGGAAGGAAAGCTAAAGAAAGCAAATGAAAGGAAAGGAAAGCAAAGGAAATAAGTAAAAGTTTCTACCTTGCTAATTGCATTGAAGAGTTTTTCATTCATTTTCCGGTTTTTATTTGATGGCATTTTAAACAACAACAACAAAAAAAAGGAGAACAGTCGACAACTTTATTGGGCCCAATATTTTTCACATTTCACAGTTGATACAGGTAACTGGAAAGAGAGAGAGAGAGAGAAAGATTCATTAGTTTTAGATAGAGAGCCAATCAATCATCGGTTGATATCCAAAACCAATCCAAATCCAAATAGTTGATGACAATTAGCACATGGCAATTTATGCAGCTGACAGTTGCGAAAAAGTCATCATCATCAAATGTTTTCTGTTTTTTTTTTTTTATAACTCGGGATTATCTAGAGAACTTTGGGTTACAACATATTTGACCCTGATTTGGAGGCATCATTAGTCATCTTGAAATGGCGTTGAGTGGAATTATGCAAAAGTTTCCTCAAAGTGACCAAAGATCAACACAAACACAAACACAAACACAAAACTGTCTGTTGATAACTTTTAGTTACAGAAAACAAACCAAACCAAACAACCCTCAACATATTATGTATATCATTCCTGCTTGGCAGCAGCAAATTAATCTTATTTAATTTGAATTTTTATTTAAATAATGAAAAGCGCGTCAAAAGTTCCTAACAACGAAACTTTTGTTCTGTCCAGTGTTTTTTATTTTTTCCACATTTTTATTATTTTTATTATTAAATGGCTTCACGGATGTAGGCAGTCCAAAAAGAGGTTGCTTTTGCTGTCTGGTGGCGGTGGCGGTGGCGGTGGCACGTGCCCCACTCAATGTTTGGCGTTTGGCTGCTTGTGAACACTTTTCAATTTGTTAAATCTCAGCAGAAGCAGCAGCAGCAAAACAATTTGTGAACCCAAACTGCAAACAAACAAAATTGGGAAGCTTTCTCTCTCTCTTTCTCTCACTCTGACTCTGATGGCAGTTGGATGACAGTTTCACCCACCTCAGAGATGGGGCAGACTGGCCAACGTGTGTCATTTTTGCGGCAGCAGCAGCAGCAGCAACGTAGCATGAAAATGATTTATGACAGAGCTTACCAATTGGCATGGCGGCCAGGGTAGAAGGTAAATGGAGTCAATGTGTATTTACCTACTACTACCTGCCATCCTTCCAAAGTTATCCTTATCGTTAACATTTAAGGGGGCCATTGTTAAATAAGAAAATAGAAATTGGTGGGAAAAATTTATAATGAAATAAGCTGAATATTGTTTGAGATCTATAAATATTTGAGGTGATTTGAAAAAAACTCTGAACCGTTTTTAAATTTATAAAATTTTCAATTCTTAGTTTAGTGGCTTAATTTTAATTTTATTATTATTCCTAATGTAACAAGCTTGTAATTTCATACACTAGTCAATTTAGCAATCATCATAATTATAATTATCTTTTTATATTAAAATAGCCTTTTTAAATAATTTTTTAAATGTAGACACATTTTTGATAAATAAACAAATATCTGGGCAAAAGATCCGTAGTCTAAAAAATCTGCAAAAAAATAGTTTTAAAAAGGAAACTTCACTCAATATTTTGGAGTAAATTCACACTTATGACAAGCTTATATTTGTGCGTAAAAAAATTATATATAGAGTGAAAATGCTCATAATTATAAAGGCAAAATATCAAATGCAGTTTTCTATTAGTTTTCCAGCCGAAAATCGGTTAAAATGGAGTTTTAAATCGCTTTTAATTTTATTTTAATTTTTTAACATTTCAAGAAAATCTAAGTGTTTTTTTTTTTTATTGATATTTGACACTGGTGCAGACAGCGGCTCCATTTTTTTTTGTTTATGGTGATGGTTCTGTTGGGGGCAGCCAAGCAGCCATTAGACAATAGACAATGTATATACAGGTAAAAATAAAAGCGAAATTAGTAAAAAAAAGAGTCCTTGGAATTGAGGGTAGAAGAAGAGATTATATAGCTAGGAGATGACAACAAATTTCTACCTGTTGGCCATAAAATAAATCCAATTATATTGTCTGCCATACCCATGGCTAAATAAAGCTCGTAAAAATAATAATAATAATAATAAAAGGCAAGCCAAATAAAACAACAACAAGAATAGTGAAGCAATGAAAAGTAAACAAGCGCTGAGAGAATATGGCAAAAGCAGATGGCAAAACATGAATATTACTTTTTGTGAAAATAACATTTAAAGGCAAAAGCAAATCAGAGTGGCAACAACTATAAAAGAGCCACACGCACAAGCCAAGGTGAGCCTGAGCCAGGACCAAAATTACAGAAGACATTTAGCTGGACTGAAATAAAAACAAAAAACAAAAAAACAATATACATATATATTTTTCAACAGACAATGTCAGATGAAAAATTGTGAGGCCTAAGGGACGATAAGAAAAACAATAACAACGAGAACGACAAAGATGACGGCGACATTGCCGAGACCTTTGTTTAAATATTAAACAAAATGGGGGGGATGGCTTAGAAAATACCAAAAAAAAAAACAAACAACAAAATTCAAAGGCAAAAAAAATAAATGTAATTTAAACAGAGTCCATGCGTCTTCAAAACCGAATTCCTTTAGTGATTAAAAGTCATCCAGTTAACATTTCCATTCTGCTCCATTATTATGGACAATTGAAACAAAAAACGTTCAATTTGCTACACCAAATTCAGACAGACTAACATATATGCCGCCTGACACCAAATTAGCAAATTGACTAACTAAATGCAACAAAATACTCGTCGGATTAGTAGGGCGGGGGGCGGTCAATGGCCATGGAAGCTCAGAATATAAAACCAAGTACCAATAATGGGATGCGGTTGACGACGACGCAGACGACGACAAGTTGCAAGTTGAAAGGGGTTGGAGGGGGGGGAGGTGAAAAAAGCCAGAGGCGTTGCATTGTTTGAACTTTGGCCAAGTGAGGGGAAATCAGGACATTTTTTATGCATCGTTGACATAGTGCAACAGGACCAAACACACACACAAATTTTTTGCCTTGCCAGACCCCCCTGCACCATGCACCCGACACCCCTGCCCCTTGCAACTGCAGCTGTACAAAAACTCGAACAACGAACGTTTAAGCTCCAAAAATGTTTGCCAAAAATAAATTTCATTTGCTAAAAGTCAGGTGTTGGTTGTGGCATTGACACACACACACACACACACAGACACACACGCACACATTGCCACAGCTGCAACACAAACATAGAAAGCATAGTTATAAGCATTGTTGTTTTTGTTCGCTGGGTTGGATTACTGGGCACTCGGCGGGTGGCTCGTTGGCTGAGTTGATCCTGGTCTGGTTGGGCATGGAGTACTTAGCATTTGTATTTAATTTTCATTTTGCATTTGAACTTTTTGCTCGGGTAAGTTGAGCAAACATGTGCCAAAAGCTATGGGGCGTTTTTTGGGGGCACGTCCCACATAGAGGGAGGGGATGGGTAGGGGGGAGGGGGTTACACACAGCATGTAACAGTTTATGTGTCATAAAAACTATTTCCATTGAATTTGAAAACACACACACACACAGAGAAAGCAACGAGCGAAGGGGTCAAAAGAGTATTGGGTTTTTTTTTATTTTTTTTTTTTTTTTTTTTTTTTGGGGTTAAACCAAATGACAGTTGGACAAATTACACGCACACACAAAAGTTTTCGGGCTCTAGAAATGACAGAGAGAAAGAGAAAGGCAGAGAATATTTAACTAAAAATTTTATAGTAGCAAAGAGGATATATAAAATAATCATGGAAAATAACTAGACGTTTGTTGATAAAGACATATATGAAACTGGAAACGTATCATAGAAATTCAGAATCCTTTGATATTTAGAAGAGAAATATTTTCCAGAAAATATAAATTAAACTAGTAACCAAAATAGGTAAATAAATCCATGCAAAATTATATTATTTTTAAATATTGTTTTTGGTATTTTTATAGCCAATTTCTTGCTGTTTTTTTATGCCATTTTACACAACAAAAGTTAATTATTTTTATGATCGGAAGTTTTGTTGACTTCAATTAGAACAAGTCCGAGAGAGAAAAGTGTGGAATGAAGTGGAGTTGCCTCCAATCATTAAGTTGACACACACACACACACACACACACACAGAGAGAGTCAGTTGAATGTTTCTTAACTTGGCCCAACAAATGTTTTGCTTGGTTGGTTGGGTCATTTAGCGTAGCTTTGCCGTTTGTCGGTTTGCTTGCTTGTTTGTTTGTTTTTCTTGGCTGCCAACTTGGCACGTTTTTGTTATTGGCCCGGCCTTGTGGATTGGGTTACCTTTACCTGCTCCTGGCGCAGTCCTCCTGGTCAAAGGCTTTTATTAGTTTTTCGTTTATTCGCTAGCTGCTTTAACTTTTCCGGTGTGTGGCCACCACTTTTGTTGTTTGTTGGTTTTTTGGTTGACTTTGGGTTAAGGGGAATAAGAAGAAGAAGAAGAAGAAGAGGAAGGCGAACAAGGGTAGCCATGGGCGCCATAGTGCGTATAATTTCTTTATATTTGTGGCTTTTATTACAGTTTGAGGCTCAGAGGCTCTCAGGCTGTTGTTGTTTTTCTGTTGGTTTTGTTAATTTTTATTTATGTTCTTAAATGCTCTTTTACCTTCCCACTCGCTTTCCCACTCGCTTTCCCACTCGCTTTCCCACTCGCTTTTCTTTCTTTCGCTTAGAGCCACAACGCATTTTTATTAATTTTATTTCAGCGTGATTATTGTGATTAGTTTGTTGGTCCCTGGGCGAACCGTCTGTCACTTCTGGCTTAACGCCTTCCACTTTGCTTTCTCCTTTTTGCTTCGATTGCTATATTTTCCTACGCACCCAAAGACGTTTTCATAAATTCCATACTCCTGGCAATTGGAAGGCTGCGGAAGTTTAGTTGTAATTTTATGCCATCTCCTCTCTCCTTCTCTCTCCTTCTGTCTCGGCATGGCACGTTTTGTTTTGAGGAAATTGCGGTCATAAAGCAGCAGCAGCAGCAGCAGCAGGAGCAGCACAGCTGACAGCTCAGCCAGGCTCAGCCAGGACTCGCATAATTAACAGAAATTAGCACAAGAAAAAAAGCAGAAAGCAAAATAAAAGAATATATTGTCGAAAGTATTGAGAAGGAAATGAATTAGCTTTGATCAATTGGTCACGCAATCAAGCAAAAAAAAAAAAAGAGTTTTTAAGAGTTTCAACAAGTTGAACGAAAAAAAAATAAATGCTTCTAAACTAAATGTATTTCATTTATTTTTTTGTTCATTCCTTAAAGTGCATTAAACCGAAACTTGCATTGGAAGCAATGAAGCCTATTTTCAAAAAGTAAATTGACTCAATTTCCACCTTTCAACATGTCTGTGCCTGTTGCCAGCTGCGTGTGTGTGTGATTGTGTGTGTGTGTGTGCGTGCGTGCTGAGTAGGCTCTTGAGCCACACAACACTTCCGGTTGCCACTTGTGAGCGAAAAGCCTTTCAGGCCATGAGTGTTTTGGCCCTAACCCAAGCCAACCAAACAGCCTATCATCCCCATTTTGTGGCAGGCAGGACACACACTCCACACACACCAACAACAACCAAACCGGTGCACATCATTTCCTTATTTTCAGGCCCGAGTGTCGCCGTCGCCCGCACAAAATATAAAAAAAAAAAACATGACGGGCCAACATGTTTCTGTCTTCCGCTTCTCGGTTACAAACACTAAATAAAAAAAAAAATAATAATAGACAGAGAGAAAGGGAAAATGGGGACGTCTTGTCTACGTCAACATTTATTGTTGTTGTTGTTTTTATTATTATTTCTGATATGAAAACTATTAAGAAACACTTATTTCTTAAAAGAAAATATCAAAAAAAATATTTGAAAATTTAATACAAGTTTAAAAAAATTTTTAATTAAGGTGGCAAATTTGTAAATATTTTTAAAGAAAAAAACCTCTCGATTAAACAAATTTTTTATTTAAGAGTTGAGAAAATTACAGAAATGATTTTTAAAAATTTTTAATTAATTAAATAAGGCCTTATAAATATTTCCAGAATTAAACAGCTTCAAATCTATAAGAAATTAACTATTGTTTTTCAAGTATATTCAATGCGTAAGCTAATAAATTTAATAATTATAATAATATAAAAAAATATAAATTCATCTTTTAATTTGTTTCCGATTAAATTCCAATATTTACATTGTTGCCGTATCAATTTTCAGTTGCGCCAAAAAGTGGGCAATGTTTCGATGAAATATTTTCATTTTTCGGTTTGGAAATTAATTTAATAAAATACTTGCATTTATTGTATCTTGTCTGCTATTTGTCTATTTGCTTGGTAAATGCTTTTTCGACCCGTGAATGGTTGTTAAGCATTTGGTTAAACATTTTGAAAACAACTTGACAATATGGAGGCAAATGGTGTTTTTTAAGGATTTGGTATAATCGATTGCATCAAATGTTTGTTTACTGCCACATACGCCCTAAACACACACACCTGTAAGGTCAATGTCGCCTTTTGGTAAATGTTTTTGATTGTTGTCCTTGTTGCTGCTGTGGATTTTTTTATTTTTTTTTGTCCCTGTTTGCTTGTTTGTTTGTTTGTTTCATAGCCGGACTGTGCCCTTTTTTTTATTGTGGGGTTAAGCGTTTTTATGGCCAATTTGACGAATGACCCTTTAAATGGGTTAAGCAGAAATAAGCCAGGCCATCGTAGACCGCCTGCGTGTGCCGTTTGCACCTAACTAACTAACTGCTCCTTTGCGTGCCTGTGTGTGTGTGTGTGTGTGTGTGTGTACATTAGGATGTCGATAAGCGTCGGCCACTTGTCTTGCTGCCATTTTGCCTAATTTATTCCTTTGTATCGCTCATAAATAAACCAAAATTGGCAGTGGCACAAAGCGTCGACCAACGCACAAATGGGTAAAATAAACGATGCGTCGTCGTCGTCGTCTCGGTTTATAAACAAAGGGGCAAACTGGCAGCACTTTCCGACTTTCCCACAGATTTGGCTTATTAAATCGACAGCTTAAATTGCAATTCAAGTCTAACTACAATCAAAAAACAATTTCGGCTGACAACTTAATAAAAAAAAAATCATAACTTGAACTTGATTTATTTAGCATTTAATTTAATAAATAGAAAATACAGAAACTCTTCGAGTTTAATTTTAAAATAAATATAATTTTAAATAGTCACATATAAACCGTCGACATGGCACGTTGTATGATATCATTTCTAACGCTCCTGAATATTTTTTTCATATTTTCTGTGTCTGTAAAAAAACAGTGAATTTTAAATTTATAACATTTAAAATTGAATATAAAAATAAACAATTATGTTTTACCAGTGGCACATGTAAAATGAGAATAAATCTGCTCATGGATTCCTCTTTGCTTTAGAAATATTTCCTTAATAAATTTTTTAGCTTCATCTTCATTTTTCTCTGGGCCTAATTTACAATTGGAATTAAACACTTTTGTTTTTTTTTTTTTTGTATTTTGAACTTACCTTGGTAGTCAGAGAAATAGTCTGTCAAATTGTATTCATTAATATTTTCTTGTAGCAAATCGGTTTTATTGAAAAAAATAATCATTGATGATTTCTCAAACCATTTTGTTTGACAAACCGAACGAAATAAGGCAATTGATTCATGCATGCGATTCTAAAAATAAACCAAAAAAAAAATAATGGATTTCAAAGAATTTAAATTAATATTTTTTAATTATTTCACCTCAGTTTCGGATTCTTCCAAGTTTTGATGATATTCACAAAGTGAAGTCAAAAACACCACGGAATTAACATTATCAAATACATCCATCCAATGGAATCGTTTGGCTCTCTGACCTCCAACATCAAAGATTCTATTGAAAATATTTCGAAAAAACTAAAATCACATTCGCAATATATTAGATTCTTAAAAGTCGAACCTGAAAATGGTTCCCTTCACTTTAAAAACATGCT
This sequence comes from Scaptodrosophila scaptomyzoidea, assembly GCA_035078625.1. Lineage (NCBI taxonomy): Eukaryota > Metazoa > Arthropoda > Insecta > Diptera > Drosophilidae > Scaptodrosophila > Scaptodrosophila scaptomyzoidea. The sequence continues at coordinate 72,974 of JAWNPY010000055.1, forward strand.
CGGAGGTTCCATCGGTTGCCAAACGAGTTCTGAGAATATCTGCTTCATTGGGCAAACAATTCGGTTCAGAGAAACGATCCAGACGCGATAAAAAACTATAAAAATAAATTTTAAATATTATTTTTCTATATTACCTGCAATTTATTTAAAGCACTCACTAATTGGCTGAATCTGCCATTTTATAATGATGTTTATTAAAGCAATCTTGTACGCCAGAATCGGTCCAAAGTGTTTTCAAAGCACTCCACTGAATTTCATCAATTTCTTTAACTTCTTTCTTATCCACTGCCATAATTAGATTAGATAGACTCTGTTTTAATTAAATTAAATAAAATTACATATTTTTTGCCATATTCATTTACATACATTATTTTCTTCTGTTTCAAATGGAATTTGTAGATCAATCATGACCTTAATTATTGATTGCATGGCACCAAAGATATTCTCAAAAATCAATGAAAGAAAGTAAAGTCTTTCAGACCTTGAATAGCCTCTTCCGTACATTATACGCATCTGTTTAATGAATGTTGATTTACCGGCCTCGCCAGTTCCTAAAAAAAGATGTAAATTACCTAATATTATTTTTAAGAGGCTAATTTAAGTAATTATTATATTCACCCAGTAACAGCATTTTCAAACCGTTTCCGTTAGGACTAGGAGATGATGTCCTATTTTCACTTTCTGGACAGAGACCACAACAGTAGCAAGACATTTCTAAAGAACTTCAAAAAAAAAAAAACAAATTCAAGAAATTGATTGAAGTATTACCTTCCTCAGGCAAAGTTCACAACTTACTGAGTTTCTAGTTGGCACAATTTAATGAGAACAGTTCAGCTAATCTTTATATTACTCAGTTTTTATATATTCTCAAATCAAGCCCCCATAAATTAAACACTATATACAACTAAATATTGTAAACAAGCGATTTAAATGCCCTTGGTATCTTTAAAAAGCCACAAAAATCTTAAATAATAGAAATAATAAATACCATAAGTACTTAAATGTGGTTTTGCTGGTCTCAATGTTCCTAAAATAACATTTTCAATTTATTTAAAAAATATATGCCGGTTTATAAAAATTGAAAAGTTGAAAAAACCTTCTATTTTCCATGATATAGTCAACCGATCTTCAATGAAATTTGGCAAATAGATAAATTACCTATTGTATTTCTATTTTATTTATTTATTTAATGAAAAGAAAAAATTGGCAAGCCATTTGCTGCCAATTCTAAAGAAAAATTTTAGTTGGATTTAATGAATAATGAAATTAAACTAATAATTATAAAGTCTCAAAAAAAAGTTTAATTTAGAATGATTGTTCCTGATAGCTGAAATACCAAATATTGTAGTTCTATTTCCCACAGTCTCCAAGATCTTTTGAGGTTTATCTATTTCTCTATAATTAAATCTATTTTAAATTAAAGGCTTGCCAGCAGACAACACATCACAAACGATAAGATCTAGAATAATCATCTGCCATCTCCATGTGTGTTTAGACGTTGGGATGGAATGGAATGGAATGGTTTGAAGATGGGATAAAATGGGATGGTGTGCCAATGGCAGTGCCGTGCCGCCTTACTTAATGCGCGACTAATGGGTCAAATAAATTTCAACTAAGGAATTTTTATATGGAAGGGCCCATAAAACTGGCAAATTTTCTGGCGTTGTTACTTTTGGAATGGCTTTCCTGAGTGTTCCTGTGCCTGAGCCTGCCTGTGAAGCTGTGTGTGTGTAGCCTTAATTGAGCGCGATGCGACTGCTTTTACCTACTCCATTCGTGGAGCTACTTCTGGCTACCAGTTGCTAGGCAAGTTTATGATCCGTGCCATTGAATGCCATGACACGCCCACTTATTTGTTTATTAGCGCCCATTTCTATGTCAAATAGCGCGCGCCTCGTCTTGTCCATAAAAATGCGCAAATGCTTTGCCAAAAAATATCACAAAAAAAACGTCGTCCTCCTCCTCCTATTGCCCATTAGGTTCTTAATTCGGTGAACCATTCACTGGAATTTTCATTTGACTTTATTTGCCAGGATTCCACTACTCCTGCCGCTGCCAGTGACAATAAAAGCGAAACGTGAGTTGCCAAAAAACAAAAAAAAAAACAGAAAACCAAAAAAGGGGGCACATGGATGAGTGGGCGGTACTTTGGCGTGCCATGCGTTAATTACAGTTAGTCAAGGGAATGGCAATGAATGTTAAGGGGCTGCCAAAAAATTGGAATTGAAGTAGGCAGCCCTGTCACTTTAAAGTGAGGCTGTTAAAATTGAATTGTGGCTCACGTGACGTTGTTCAAAAATATAAAATGGTCTCGGACTTCTCAAAAAAGTTTGTGGGCCCTTCCTCCCGATTGGAGCTCTCAGTGAATTTGTATTTTGAATTAACCCAACCAACTTTTGTCGGCTTATTCCCATTAAGTAGAAGGTACAAGTCAAAGGCTTTAAATGCAAATGCGGCAAACGCTGAACTGGGCTTTTGTTTGTTTTTGTTGGTGGCATTTAGCCGTTGCTGCAATAATGCAGCTTTGTTTAACTATCATCTTTCAATTAGTTTAATTAAATTGCAATTTTCTTATCTTTGGGTACCCAGAATGGAATACCTTTTTTTTGTTTTAAGGGCATCTTTAAGCCATAAATTAAAAGTATTTAATTAAAGTAACTTAATGGAGAGATTCCTGGAGTGGTTTAAAAGTGAATTAACTTTTTTTTTTTGTATGTTGTCACCAATGTTGCTGTTGGAAACTTTAGAAGCAATCTTTTCTGTGCCCTTTTATAACTTGCTCTGATTACTTGCTTTTTGATCACGCGTTGTTGGCTTTCTTGGCGCAAAAAAAACACACACATACCGTAAGCTTTCTATTTCTATCTCGCTTCATCATTCTCTCTACGCTGGTCGCTTTTCATATGTTTAAAAATTTCTAAAGTACAGCCAAATGACCTTTTTAATTCGTGGCCATGCACTTTTGTAATCCAACAACAGCAACAACAACGCAAGCTTGCTCTCTTTTCATCTTCCTCTCTCTCCGTTACGATTTTGCTTTTATTTTCTGTTTTATGCTGTCTATCTCCATCGCGCCCTCTCTGTCGCTCTCTCTCTTTCTTTATCGCTCTCTTCCCCTTGCTTGCTTTTTGTCTGTTTGAGTAACATTGTGTGAAATGAATTTTTGCTGCTTTTGCTGCTTCGAAAGAAACTTGCAAAGATTTTTTTAAGCGTGTCGCTTTCTTGTTGTTCTTGTTGTTTTTATTCGCCTTTCATTTACCTGAACCTTTCTGTCGCTGTCGCTGTCTCTGTCTCTCTCCCACAGTAAATGTGTTAATGTTCTGGGCGCTTCGTGCTGAATTACGTGACACTATATAGAGACGGCTTCCTAGCCTTGCCTTCTCCCGCCAAATGCAGCTTGTTGTCCGGTTGTTTCACAAAACCAAAATCCCCCCACCTCCTTCTTGGCTCTGTAACCAAAGCAGCCAAACACACACAACCAGCAAATAAAGTTGCCACCTGTGCTTCCATCTACTAACTAAGTGTATCCTTGTATCTGTGTGTGTGTGTGTGTGTGTGTGTGTGTGTGTGTGTGTCTTTTAAAATCAGCTTAACCATTAGTGTGTGTTGCCTTGCCCTCGTCCGCTCTCGCGTGTGACTGTGACTAAGGTCAAATGCATTTGACTGTAGCAAATTGCAGACTGGTCACACTCACACACACACACACAGATTTACACTCTTGGAGGACTGCAAGGCGAACCACCAAATTAGTGCTGAAAAATATAAAAAAATATTCTGCCAACGCTGCATTTAACAATTTTAATGGATTTTGTTCTACTTCATTTTCTTAACTTGCAAAATTCCACCAAAAAGTGTGGCAACTCTGTGTGTGAATTTGTCGTTTTGTGCCCAACTGTACTTTAATTCACTTTCATTAGAGATTTAGTGGGGATTTTTACACACTAAAATTGATTTGTAATTAATTTTATAATGAGTTTTACCAACCAACCAACCAACCATTTGAATTCAATTGATCATTTATACATATAAGATATATATATATATATATATATGTACTTGCATTATGTAATCACACACACACACATAGACACAATTTGTCATTGGTGTTGGCAGTGTGTGCTCAGCAACTCTAAAGTAACTTCACCCAGCAGCAATGGCAAACAGTAAAACCGGAAGCAAAACTTTTGTTACCATTGTGGGTAACTTTTGCAATCGCCAGTGTCCCATAAACTTTATACACACACACACACACACACGCACACTCAAACATAAATGAAAGTTATGCTGCCATAGGCATCCAGAGACTTGCCACTCTTCCCCTCCTTTCATCTCTCCCATTTCTGTCGTTAGTTTTGCAATCCGCCAGCCACAAGTTAATGGTCGTGGTGCGTGCTGCATTGGAATTGTAATTCAAGATAATCACCAAAACCATTTAAGCATCTAATCTGACTAAAAAATATTTACTTACTTATTTTAAGAAATATTCTCTCTTATATCTGTTTAAATTTGAACACATAAGTTAAAGAATATCCCATCCAAAAATAGCTAATGGAATTCCTTTGATTATTGCTCATTTAAATTGTTTAATAAAATGATTAAAAATAAGTTTTATAAATCCTTTATTCATTTAGTAAGTACTTAGTTCAGATTTTAACTACCTATATAGGAGCTAAAGAGCTCATATAAATTAATATATTTGCTTTTCTAAGAGTAGATTTTTTAGATACTATCCTTTATTTTATTTCGTTAATTTTATAATAGTTTTTTTTTGTTTCTTTACCTGGCTTTATTTATTTTATTTTTTCCAGGTTTTTTTATTTGTTTATTATTTTCTTAGCTTTTATTTTTTTGAATTATTTTTATTGTTAGATATTTCAAAATGGCTTTGGTTATTTTTTTAGCTGTTTAGCTAGTTGAAATTATTTTAATTAGCCTACAGGTTTTTTTTTATTATATTTTCAGTCCATGGATTTTTTATTATTTTATTTCCTGGTTCAAAAAAAAAAATGAATATACTTTGCAATTTCTAGCTATAAATTTCCTATTAGACTTTGCAAATTTCTAGTTCCCACATCAAAGGAAAACACATTTAAATTGGCCACTTGAAAAATGTCAAGTGAGTTTTATTCTTGTTTCATTTTATTTTGGACAAGTTTCAAGTTGGACAAATAATAAAAACTTAACACGGTAATCCACTTATCAGGCCACAGCCTCAATCTCAACTACCGCCAAAAAAAAACAGCCACAATTTTGCCACATGTGACTTGCCGCATGAGTGTTGAGGGCTTTGTATCTTATTTCCTTTTATTTTTAAACTTTTGTGGGTTTTTACCAATTTTTGGTGTTGCCAACTTAACACTTTTCCTTAACGCACAAAACCCACACACAAATTATGATAAATGCATGTGTGTGTGTGTAAAGTCAACAAGCTTCAAGTGGTTGAAAAGCTTTGAAGATATAAAACCAAATACTTACATACACACAAGAAGGATATTTTCAAAAAGCGTTGGCAAAACTGATGGTTAGCTAAGCGTACCAAAATTCAATTTGCCGTAAACTTTATCTTCTTATTTATGTGCGTGTGTGGGAAATGTTGAAAATTTAAAAAATAATTTTTAAGAACAAAGCTTGGCTTATATTGTTTGTATACAGAGAATTCATTCATTTGAGCGACCTGAACGAGAACCATTAAAATGGAGTTAGAGAGACAGAGTCATAAATTTGTCAACTTGGCCACTAAAAATTGCTTTGACTTTGGGACATGAACTCGACGTTGTCAGTTGCTCTATTAGCCGCATTTTAATTCAGTTACTTAAGTTTAGTGTGAACACAACAATTTCATACTTGACGACACTGCCAGTTAGCACACACACACACACACATACATCTACTTAAGTATTGAGATTGAGGCACGCACGCACACATGGGAAGCAGGATATTTTAGTTTTGTCGTCCACAAGGCGTATGAGCAATGTTCTTCAGTATGGTCAGACGGACAACTGCTGCAATTTGTGTAGCAACCATTTATTTGCTTAGTGTTTATGTGAATGTGTGTGTGTGTGTGGTAGACACTATCTGGCTGGACTCACATTGTCACAATGTTTATTATGATACTAACTTACCCAACCATCGTCCATCCAGCGCTTTGTCTTTCATTTTGTGAGGACAAAAGGTAAAAAGTTTCATTGCATTGAAAGTTTTTAGTACAAAAGGAAGGAAGGAAGGCAGGAAGGTAGGAGTGGAAAACTCTTGTCCGCTCGAGCGTTGAAAACATCTTAAAATTGGATACATTTTATCACCACATTCTCTGTCTCTGTCTTTATCTCATTTTTTTTTTTTGTTTCTGTCCTTTGTAAGTTTTCCCAGTTTGGAGTGATATTTATTATATGACACTTTCTGTTCTAAATATATTATAAATATTTGACATTTCCTCAAAACTTGACTCTCTGTTTATCTTTTCTTGCACTTTGCTAGGCATTTAATATGGTCAGTTTAATGAAAATTCCCAGCCAGTCCAATCCTCTCCAATAATCTTTAGCATCCTTTCATGTAAATATATGTTAAATATCATTGAATTTAAAGCACATGTAAAATGTCCTCAACTCTTGGGGATTACTTAGAATCAACTAAAAAAAAATAGAGTAGACTTATTCAAATTTGGATTTTAGTTTGGCTTCAAATTCAATTCAATCAAGCTTTACATACTTGTTATTTTTGGCTTCAATTAGTTAAATTTAAGTTGCCATACTTAAAGTTCCATAATAATTTAAATTGCAAAATGGAGAGAGAAAGAGAGAGGGAGGAAAAGGGCGATTGTTGTTGTTGTTGTTGCTGTCGCTTAACTTATTTCATTAGCTCCTAAATGTATGCAATTTGACATTTTTAATTTAACTTTCTCTTTTGGCGCTCACTTTTTTATGCATGCACATGCATGCATGTGTGTGTGCGGGGCCATGCCAACTTGTTTTTATATACTTGGCTCTTTCAGCATAATCCTTTAGATTTTCCTTAACCCCTTTCCACACACACGAATTTAACTATGAGACAGGTGTGCATATATGAGTACAAATTGCTATAGTTGCTGTTGTTGTTGTTGTTGTTGGCGCACTCTCAAAAGTATGCAATGGCATATAATTTCTTCATTTTTATAGCGTAGATCCCAGTTCTGTTTACCCATATCCTTTTAGTGCAACCCTTTTGTGCCCTCCGCTCCTGCTCCGTCTTTGCTTTTGCTTGTGTTCTCTTTCAAACTGTCGAAGAGTCTTTATTTTTTTTCTTCTTTGTGTTTTGTTTTTGTTTTCGTTTCATTCTTTATTGTTAAACAAAGCCAAGGAAAATGGGTGCAAAATGCCAGCAACGAACGCAATGAACTCGGCCGCTCAAGTGCCAAACTGCGTACTATGTGTGTGTGTGGAGGATAAGAGCAATGTCCCATCGACCTGTCCTGGCACCAGGCATCTTTCTCTAAGCGGCAAATTGCAACAGTTTAATGATGATGAAAAAGTTAGGGTTGACATTTTTCCCCCATTTTACGCATTTTACACTGCACTTTAATTTACATATAACTGGGGACAATTTTCCTTCACACAGATTATTTCCAATTCCTTGACACCTTCGCTTATTGTCGCTCATTCTTTTATTGCTCAGTCACGCACAAATTTCGAATGCTGCACTGCCAACCAAATTGGCAATGAAAATTCTCCATTTGATTTTGATTGATTTCCTGACGATGATGAAGATGATGCCAACTGCTGATTATGATACAAAATTTGAGTTATTATAAATGTTGTAAGTTCATTCTTTTTTGTCAGAAAGTTTTACTTGCCTTCTAAGTTTATGATGATTTTATTACAATATTTAAATTGAAATTTTTACCTACTATTTTTAAATAAAATTCCTGTAATCAGTTCTCTGAATTCTATTTAAAATAAATAGTTGGAGCAGCCGAAATTAATTTAATTTAATTATAAAAATTAAGGTATTTTTTTGAATATAATAAAATAAATTATTTATAGACTTTTTAATAGTATAAAAATCGTATGCAATTGTATTATTTTGTTTAATTTCAATTTTCTTCATTTATGGTCCATTTCGTTTCAATTCCTTGCCGTTTGCACTGTTCCTTTTGCATGGTTCCCTGTTTCTTGTTCTTTTTTCGTTGTACCTTTGTTCCTTTTGCCTTTGTTCCTCTTGCAGTTTTCAAAAAGTTGTTTCTCTTGTCGTATTCCCAAAAACCCAAAACAAAATGTTATTGTATCTTTTTATATCTGCGCTGCCTTGTCCAGTAACTCATCAACGGGGCCATCCGTCTAACCATCTAACTTGCCTTATCTGTTGTCGCTCTCCTTGTCTGTCTTACACACATTAACTGTCCAAGATGGCCAGCATCAATCTATGCAGTCATCCATCTGTCTATCTTGTATCTACTTAACTAGACGCCAGCAATGAGGACGACCAAGGCATCAGAATGGAGGATGAAAGATGGAGAATGATGATGATGATGATGATGATGATGATGATGGTCAACAACATCGATAATGCATATATCTACAATATACTACTATATTATTTTGTTGTACCTACACTTTGTATATGTATGTATGTATATAGTTTGGTGTTTTGTGGCTGGACCAAAGAGACCCAAGGCCAAAACCAAAGTGCGGGCGACCAACCGACTGACCATGTTGTTGATGGCTTTGGCGTTGGCGTTGATTGTTGTTGACTTTGATTTTTGCAATCTTGTTTCGATTTATTTTATATTTCTTCCAGGTCACTGACATTTCTGCAACACACACACACACACACAGTCGAATGTATTTATGTCTGCTTGATTTCTAATTTGGTTCATTGGCTCAGTTGTTGCCAGAAATTTGAGTAAATACGAGTAAAAAAGAGAGAGAGAAAATATATATATTGACATATATGCGGGCAGTTTTTATATTCGACGACGGGCGGGGCATGCAATGTAATTGTATATTTTGGATATTGTTGCCCGCATTTGCCAATCCTCAGCTGGGAAAGGGTAAATAAATATTTCAAGTGAATGGTGACAGATTTTCATAAATTTTGTACCACAAATTGCATAGACGCCAAAAATCAAATGCGAATTGTAATCAAAATCAAATCAAAATGAAAATTGTTTCAAGTTGAGTTTGAGTTTTGTGTATTGACAACTTCATTAGATTGTAGGTATTATTGTTTGCTCTTTGATATCACCAATAAACAACAAACAAACGAGCAAACAAACAACAATTCTATTCTATTGTATTTATTATTGGGCAGATGCCCTCAGAAAGGACCACAAATTGAACTTATTTAATGTGTGAACTGCGAACTACATGAACATGAACCATGCAGGCAAACTCAAAGGCAAATGAAGCTGGCAGCAGGACTCGACTGACTAACTGATTGACAGGCGGCCAAACGGCCACACACACTTGACATTCCAATAACTTTGAACGGATGGCAAGGACGAACAAATTTTGTCGGTTGGCAAATGATAAGCCAGTTCTCTTCTCTCTCTCTCTGATGGAGATATGGAGATATATGTATGTATATGTTTATTATGATTTTGTGACGTATTCTGCATTAATTCAATTTGATAAGGGCAGCCAACAAACCAACCATTCAGTCAGTCAGTCTGTAGAAATTTCATATTGCTTGATATCATTCGTTTATTCATTCACAATGTTGGTCAATTAATCAGGTTAAGCATTTGTTTGCAAAATTCTACGGGCTTAAATTCATAGAGAGAGAAAGATAATAATTCAATAAATTTACTTAGCTAAGAATATCAATCAATTTTTAACTTGCATTCAAAAACTGATTAAGTTAATTAGTTTCTGGCAATCAAAAGTTATTTAACTAAACTTATGATTCATTAAATTGGATATGATTGTTGTTGTTGGTGATGCCAGATGCAATGTATTTTGACCATAAACAAGGCATCACATTGAGTTATCCTTATGCTCCTCATTACATTTGGATTAACATGTTAGTAATGTGAATAGACAACTGTGTTTGTCTGTGTGTTTGGGGGCCTGCAATGAAGCCACACTTGAGTGAATAATTTAAACCAATGCACACAAAATGAAAACAAACTCAATCAGACCAATAGACACACGGACGGACAGAGATCTACTTGGCTATCGAAATCGAAGGGGGTCAGATCAGAAATTGGACATTGGAGTGTTATAATTGGATGTTTGACAATCGTCATAACTGTCAATTAGATTGACATCGGACTCTTCTTTAGTTATATAATTGTTAAACACTCTATAGTAGATTATTATAAACAAATGTTTAGTCACAGACTCATATCAAATGGATATTGATTTTTTTTTGTTTTTTCGTCCCCTCAAAAAATGCTACACCGAGAAAAAAAGCTTAGACTTTCCTGCAATTGAATTTAAATTTATTTTATCAAGCTATTTTAAAATTTGAATCTCTTAGATTTTTCTTTGATTCAATTAATTTAATTTCTTAGAGTTTTTCTCTTGCTAAATTAAATCGATTTAAATTGAAAATAGATTTTAGATCTTTTTGCTTACTAAATTAATTCAATTTGAATTAACAAACATTCTTAGTAGTTGATTTTTAATGACTTTTCTCCTATTGGAAATATTTCTCAGTGTATTGGTTCAATTTGACTTAAAGTCCCCTGGATTTCTATTTCTCTTCGCTTTTGCTTATTTTCATATTTGCATATGACGAAAGTTTTAGATACATTCCATACATCTCCGCTCCACTCTTTGCCTATCATTTGTTGTTCTACATTTCTGCCTCAATTTTGTGGCATTGTTTTGATTTATAAGCCAGGCTGTCTCTCTATTACCTAGGCCATTCAGTTGATTTTATTCTTGTGTTATTTTATCTATTTTTTTTTTTTTTTAGATTCTAGTTTATTTGGGCTTCCTTCATATTCTGTCATTGATTTGCCCTGAAATACAATTCAGTGTGACATATGACAGCGACAACAACAGCAACAACAACAAGAATATCCTACATATTTGAAATAGGCATTCTGTTTGACTCAACTGTCAGTGGGCTTGACTGGCATAATGCCACCACATTTTGGCCAAAGTTTATGGTTTTTGGGTGGACATAAGAAGTAACTTTACTTCCATTGAATGAAGGAGTATAGAGAATAGTTTAGTCGTCCATCAACATCAAGCTGGCGTTGATTGCGTGCAAATGACCGACTGACTGACTGACCGTAGTGATTATCATGAAAATGGGCGCAAAGTTTGGCCAAACGCCTCAGAGGTGACATGAAAACATTTAGCAAAACTTCTACCAAAACCCCAAAATAGCACGAAGAAGAAGAAAAAAAGATTTATCAAAGATAAAAGGCATATTAACCAACCAAGTGTTTAGTACTTGAGAGTGAAATAATTTAATGGGTAAATAATTTAAATTTGAGGCAAAAGAAATCTTGGCCAACTTGGCCACTTTCTAGACACATTAGTAATCAAGTTTGTCAACAGTTTGTATAACTTTTTCACTCCATTTCGTATCTGAAGTATTTTGTCTCCCTTGGTGGCTTTTATTTCAATGTTTAGGGCTTTGCCTGAACTTAGCTTGAATCAAATTTCATTGGTGAGTAATTCTAAAACGGTTCCATTTAAGTCTGATTTGGTTTCAAGCCCCTGCCTGTCTGTCTGCCTGTCGATGGTCAAAACTGTTTGGCATTAAAAGAAACCAAAATGTCACGTAACTAAAGCAAATGGACATGATGCAGAGCCAAAACTACACCCACAATTTGAGGGCTAAAAGTTAGAAAGGAGGGGAGGAAAGGGAAAGAAGACTGGGATTCTGCATTCTGATTTGATATGTTGGGGTTGGCAATTTCAATGGCTTTTCATTTTGCCTGGCATTTTGGCCATTTCACAATGGAAATGGAAATCCACAAAACGTGCCCATTCCAAACGGATGAAAGGCAGTCGAAAGGCAAAAGATTTAAGTCCACACAAAAACGAAACGAAACGAAAAAAGCATAATGGCAATAAGGATCATAATGCAAATTTACAATAGTCCAGTGAGAGATGCCAAAAAAAAAAAAACAAAAAAGAAAAAGAGAAATGAAAATGAAGAAGCATTGCCTAAACTACAGATTTTTATAATAGGTAGTAGCTACCAAATAATATATGCTGATAGATATACATATATAATATATATAAGCACCTATAGAAATAATCTCAAGTCAGGAAGCTGCGGCTGAGTGAGTGAAGGAAAGAATGAATGAACCAAAGAAAGGAAAAAGCGAAGGCAAAGGGCTCTGAGGGATTTCACAAAAAGTCTGTGCCAACTTTATCAGGACATCCGCTTTCAGCGATTTTTAATTGCTATTGTTACTTTTTATTGTTTTATTACGAGGGAGCAAGTGAATAAATGAGCGACTTGCGGCAATTCAAGGCGACAAAAAACAGCCACAAAAAACCCAAAAGACTGCCAGGGAAATGGAACAACAACAGCAACAACAACAATACAAAAACCAAGACACTCATCGTCGTCATCAGAGATGGCAAGAATAAAGACAAAATTAAAAATGTATTAAAAAAAAATGGCATTGCAATTTGCAGAGCATTTTTTTGTTTTTAATTTTATTAATAAATAATCAAACAATTAACTGAGAGTTTAAGCCACAAAATGAAATACAGCTGAAAAAAAAATTAAAATCGTCTAAGATTCGCCTACAATTTGAAATATATTGCAGAAAAATGTTTAATCAATTTTAAGCAAACTTTTGCGAAATATTTGACTACCCAACAATAATCCAATATTTTTTTTGTTTTCTTGGTTGTTGTTTTGTTTTTTGAGTTAAGCTTTACAATCATAAATTTTTTACCTTCATTCAATATAAACAATATGGATTTTTAGTCAATATATTTTCCAATTTGTTGTTGGCTTATCTCGTCTCTGAATGCAATTTAATTAAGTTATTCATGGTGAATCCTTTTTCAAACAAAAAAAAAAAAACAAAATAGCCAACAACAATATGTATAAAAAAAAATTAAGTTTACTGGAATTGTTTTAAAAGAAATCAATTTGGTTAATAACCAAATTGAAATCGCAATCGAAATTGCATATATATCCATGAGATTGTTTGTATTTTATACAAAAAAAAAAAACAAAATAAATAAAAATAAAGTATATTAATTTTGTCACAAAGTTTTTAATGTCGTAGACCTCCCAATTTTAATATAAAAAACTAAGCTAAGAAGTCTCTCTGAAAAATACAATTAAACAAGTTGGGCCAAGCAAAAGCGAATTATATTTCAGTAACTGGAGGGGTTCTTAAATACTTTTATAACCCAAAAATAACTTTGAAAAATTGCAAATTTCATAATTTTAAAAAAATGATGGACAATACCAAACGAAAGGTAAAATTTAGACAAATCGGAAAATTCAGAAAATTCGAAGATATTCAGAGCTTTAATTGCTTCTATATTATACCGTCACTGGAATACGGTTCACATCAGAACAGGATATCAGAAATTGACTTGATTCGTTCTTGGCCGCCAAGCCGGAGCAGTTCTTCTGGGTTGGGATCCACAATTTACCAGAAAGATGGAAAAAAGTCAGAGTTTCAGATGGGAAATACTTTGAAAAATGTTATTATACTTGTTTTTCTTAAATAAAAGTTCAAAGATTGGAAATATAATTTGAAAAAAGTATATAAACTTTGGAGTCTCGAAGTTAACTTTCACCTCTCACAATCGTTGTTTTTTTTTTGTTTTTTTTGAGGATTTGAGAGATGCTGGTTGGGTTGATTGTGGTTCTCTGTCTCAGGCCGAGTTTCGACTAAAATAAATCAATAGCAGGTTCAAAGGCAAACAAAATGGCGGCCATTGGCCATCAGCCGTTAACAGTTGTTAGCCGTTAGTCATGTGCATTGTTTTGTGTGTGTGTGTGTTTGTGTGTATTCAGACTGCATTAGATACTAGCTAGTCTCATATATATATATATATATAAATATGTTTATCCAATATATTTGATATATGTATGTGTATAGAAAATGTGTTTGTTCAACAAATTTTTGCCGAGTCAGCGAAATTCGTATGCAACTGATGACTGTGAACGGCATTTCTATTATTTATGTATATACATACATACAAACAAACATAGATATATAGATACACTCTAGTGTATCTTTAGAAATTTGTTTGCAATTGAATTTTTCGCCTAGATGCTTGTCTATACATATACATATACATATATTTGTATGTATTTTTAGTGTAATGAATTCAATTTTAGTAAACTCTGTTTACCATAGAAAACCCTAAACCCAAACAAACCAAATAAATAAAGATACCCACAGATATCTACAGATATAAAAATGTATATATATATTTGTATTGATTTGATATAGAAATATATTTAAATTTATTTATATTATATGGTTAGCTATGTACGTACATGATTCAATTTCATTTCCAATTTGAGTTTAGTTTGAACAACTTGAATAGAAAAAAAATAAAAAAAAAAAAAAATCCTACCAGCAGCGTAATAGAGAGAAATTTCTTTTCCCTTTGTCTGTCCATGAATGAGACACATGCCATAAACTCACATTCCCATTCAAATTCACAACATTCAATGCAATAAGTTTTTGCATTATTACAAGTATTTTCTGTTGCACATTTTGCACTTCACTTGAGCCCAACTCTAAGGAAAAAGTAAGTAGAAATATAAACATTTATTAAGAGCAAAGTTGTAATAAACATATACAAAATATATAAAAAATATCTTACAAATTTCAATGACAATGTTTATAATTGGTAAATACGATTTATTTGTAAATATTTATATTTATTTATGGTACTAATGAAATTGGTAAAGCAATAAAATAAATAAGTTTTAAACATTCATATTTCTTGATATTAATTTTTTTTTAAATAGATTCTAAATAAATAAAGAGCTTGCTGATTTTTTACTTTAAATTTTAGCTTGGAAAATCTTCATTCTATTAATTTTTATTTTATTATTTATTAATCAAAATTGGTCTCAAAAATATAGATTATTTGTGTATTAATATTTCTATTCCTCTAATCTCTTTGGTAGATTTACTGAGAACCTTTTCCAAGCTGCTCAGATTCAGATTCCTACTTCATTTCCATTTGTGTTTCACATTGGTATTGTTGTGCCAAGTGTTGGGCTTAGAATTGAGTACTTAGCGCAGTCATGAGTAAAAATATATATAAATATAAATATTCTTCTGTGTGTGAGTGTGTAGCAAGTTAGTAAATTTACTAGTGGATCTGGAAAAAAAAAGCAGAGCTAAAAGAATAAAAAACATATGCCAAAAGGCCCACACACAGAGAAACAAACAAATTGTGGCCAAAGGAGTAGGTAGCAAATAACAATTTAACGCCGGGCTATAAAACTTAACATGTTTTGTATTTAAATTTATGAAAAAGCACGCCAAACGACGACCTCCAACAACAACAGAAACAACAATAATGGCTGCTTAAGCCGGCAACATGCGCATAATTGTCGCCAACGTAAACCTTCCTGCCTGACTGCCTGCCTGCCTGCCTGGTGGTTGCTAGTCCTGCCATTCTGGTCAGCTGTTAAACTAAAGGCAACGGCAACACAATGACGACGACTGCCACTGCCACTGCGACTGCGTTGGTGACGGTAAACGGGGCGTATGCGTAATAATAATTACGCTTGGCAAAAGTGAAGCAGCAGCAGCAGCAGCAGCGAATATTTATAAAGGGTGGTCTTAAATTGTTGTTGTCGTTGTTATTGATGTTGCAGCTGTTGTATATATATATATATGTATGTGTGTAATTTTAATGCGGTTTATCACTTTTGCCCCATTTGCCCCCATTGTTGAGCTTACCTGCCTTTAACAAAACATAACAAAATAAAACAAAATATATACAAGTAAGTAAGTAAGTAAGTAAACCTACTAACGGAAATTACGTATTCGAAGATGATGCCAAACATATTTCAGTTTATTTATCTGCAAAGTGCCAGGCGCCCAGCGACAAAACAGAGAAAGAGAGAGAGAGAAAATGGCCATACTGTTGGCTACAAGGCGCAATAACAATAAAAATATGGCCTCAACAGGATTAATACATTATTTCCGTTTTTACCAAGGAGCAAACAGGACGAAACAAGGTGTATGTGTGTGTGTCCCAAGTAAGCGGAAGTTCTTCACATATGCATATGCCCAGTTCTTTATTGTTAGTCCCTTCCCCCTGCCCTGTCCTGCTCCCTCCTCGTTGGTTGAGGTAACTACAATTTGTGGTTTTTGTTGTTGTTGTTTTGCGCTTTTATGATTATTGTAGTAGTAGTAGTAGTAGCACACTTGCCATTGCCTTTCCCTTGTTGTTGTTGTTGTTGTTGTTGGCACTTATGCTTATGTTTGTTTCTTGTTTTTTTTTTGCCTTACTTTCTTTTGGACTTGGCCATGGCTCCTCTTGGCCAGCCAGGCAGTCAGCCAGTCGTTGGTTGTTACCAGTGCCTTTGAAGTGCACTTTGCTGTTTCATTTCATATTTGTATATCATCCATACACACACACACGCACACCTTTACTTTTTTCTTTTGTCATTGCCCATATTTCAAATAGATACGAATGCAACAACATAATATCCACTCCAAAACATTGGTGCACAAAGTGTGCACAACAGTGCATATTAATTTTGTACCGTCATTTGAAACACGCAGAGGCCCACTCAGATCCACTCAACCATTGCCAATTGGACATGACAAAACATGAAAATTGGACAACTGAATAACTGATGCGTTAAGTGAATGAATGAATCAATTTTATTTAGTTATTTTTTTTTTGTTTTGGCCAACTGCTGCTGCTGCTGCTGCGCTAATGAACCAAATATGAGTAAAATGCATAATGCAAAACTTTATAAATATAAATCAATAATTAATATTTAAGAAAAAATATATCAAGAGTATCAAATGAAAATGTTCATCTGATGAAAACTAAAAATGTCTTTTCTGACCCGTCTGAACTTTTCCTTTCGTTTGATATGCCATTTGTCCATATTGGTCAAGTTTTTTTTAAATGATGAAATTTGCAATAATTTTTCAAAGTTATTTTTGGGGCACAACAGTTTTTAGCATATATTTCAAGAACCGCTTCAGCTACTGAAATGTTTATTGCATTTCCTGACTCGTCTGAAAATTCTCTTTCGTTTGATATACCGTTTGTCCTTGGATGTCCTTTTTTCTAGCTGAAAATAGCTAATTTTCCGCAGTATTCCTCAAATTAGCTTTTCATTGATTTTCATTGAAAGAAAAGGACTTTCAAGGACAAAAAGAATATCAAACGAAAGGATATGTTCGGACGAGTCAGGAGATGTCAAATTTATTCCAGTATCTCAAGTGGTTCTCAAGATATATGCTTAAAACTGTTGTACCCCAAAAAAATTCTTACAACTGACTGCAAAATTTGATGATTTTGTAAAACTGCACCAATATGGACAAATGGCATATCAAACGAAAGAGAACGTCAAGTAGAGTCAAGAAATGCTATTTGTTTTTATCCATCGTTGCCAGTTCTTTAAATAATTGCAGAAAACCATTTTTTAAAATACCCAAATTTGCACATTTAATTAGCACAATTAATTCTATAGTAGCATACTTTTAGGTGCCATTTACAATTGTAATTACTGCTCAAATACAAAACTCCTTCTATGTGTTACAAACTTTGTGACTAAATGAATATACTTTTTATAAAAAAAAGTATAAACAAAATCAGACAAATGTCAGTTTTAATTTGGTGTCAGGAACGCAATCTAATTTTATTATTAACATATATCCTTGATTAAGTACAAGTTGGATGGAGTTCTCTGTCTGTCTGTGTGTCTACGGTTTCCATAGCATTTTGATGTCGAGACGCATTTGACAATCTATGATTGAGGTAGTCTGGTTCAATCAGACACCTACACAGAAAGTCAAAAATAAAAATAATTTCAATGTTATAATGGCAAAAAAACAAGCATAAAGCCCACGGACAAATGATTTCTTATCTAAAAATAAAATGTTTTGCGCTAATTTTGTCATACTCCCCCCTAAAAAAAAAAAAAAAATAGAACTCATTCCAGCTTCCCCGTTGCCTCAGTTTTCCTTTTCTTTGAGACAGAAATGTGTGTGTGTGTGTGTGTGTGTGTGTGTATGGAAAGTCTTTGGCAAAGTTGGCCCAAAGGCAAGGAGAAGGACTGACTGGTTGGAATTTTTGAGCAAAAGAATTTTGGGGTTGCGTCTCTCTTTCTCTATGTTATCAGCAGCAGTCAGTTAGTAGCGGAAACTTTTTAAACGTTTTCGAAACAAGTTAAAATTTAAATAAACCTCCCAATTTTCGACATTTGCCCCAAACTCGGCTCCCCGTCCAAGTCCCACGCATATGAATGCCAAGTTTAGACAACAAAATCGCCAGAGAAATAAACTTTTTCTCTTTTTTTTTTTTTTGTTTTTTTTTGCTAGAGAATTGTAATTTGTGCTTTCGCTTTGCATTTACGGTTTCTTCTTTTCTGTTTATATATACAACTTCCAACTCCGTTGCCTCCCAATTCCCCATCATGTTGCGACGGCGGCTCCTTTCCGAAAACTCAACTCAACTCAACTTGCTTTCTGTGCCATAAAATCGACTTAAATTTTTATTGCGACAAAGAACTGAGCAGAAGAGTAGAGAATCCGTACAGACGGATGGGCAGATGGACGGACGGAGTTGATGGTGGTGGTGGTGGCTCCAACCTAGTGGAAGTGAAAAGAAAAGCGCGCAAAGTGCAGCGGACGCCTCAGCGCTGAGAATTGTTGCCAGGAGGAGCAGCAGGGAAGCAGCGGTTTGTGATTGCAGGCGGCAGCATTGGTGGGCGGTAAAATCGCATTATGGCGGAGAGCATTTTTTCCGGCACTCGTGTATATATTTCGATTTCTCTGTGTGTGTGTATGTTTGTCCATTTTTGTGCTGCCTTTGCACTTGGCGTACTCGTTTTCATACATATAATGCCAGCGCCGGAAAGTATGCTGCTATAATATTTTCGCTTTTGAGGAGACGACAAGCGCCGTGTTGGTCCGGGTCCCGGGCACGGGACGGGTACGGGCTGGCTGGCGGCAAGTTCACAAAAGTGGCAACGATTCAACGACGACAACGATGGGCTACAAAATAATAAAAAGCAAACTTTTTACCAAGTTGACTTTGACACATTGGACCAAGACAAACATAGAACAGCAACAGTAACAGCAACAACAAGCAGCCAAGTCATCTTCTACTCACCCGGATAACCCCTCTCTCCCCCTTTACGTTGAGCCCTTCAATTGAATGCATGAAAATGGCAAAATGCTAAAGTGAATCGAACCGAATGGGAATCCAAAAATCATCTGCTGACCAGGTCAAATGTAATATTTATTTGTTTGAAGAATATCAACACTGAAATTGCCCCAATTCTGGAGAGAAATCAATTTTATTGACTTTTAAAAAACCACAAGAATAATTTTAAATTTTGAAAAAGAAAATATCAAATTTTATCTTTAAAAAGTTCAGAAATTGAAGCTCTTAAAATATTTTTCTTAACATTAAATTTAATCTTATCTTTCAAATGTTAAAAAAACAAAAGAACCTTAGGACAATTTATTCACAATGTATGCTTTAATTTAATCAATGATCCAAGTCCAAGAGCCTTACTCTTTCGCCATTTCAGCTATGTAAGATGGCCAACCGGGCAATCTCAAAGTTCTTTGCGGGAATATTATATTTTTTTTTTTCTTTTTTTTTCAAGTGGCTGAGCGTGTCATATCGGCATTTATGTGCCCATACTTGGAGCAAGAATAACAACAACGACAACAACAGGAAGCGCTTTTATGTGAGCCCATAAAACAGGCAAGTAAACGGGAGTAATGACTTTGGTGTTGGTGTTGGCCATTGCCACCTTCATAACTCTTTTTTCTTCAAAGAATTTTAGCCGGGCAATTAGCATGGATTGATAATAAAAACCCAAGGGCCAAAGTCTGCTGCCAGAGTCAATGAAGTTAAAGTTCACATTAAAAAGAATTGCGACACACACACAAAGGAGATTAATGACTCTACCAGATGCCCAGGCAGGCAGGCAGGCTTATCGCGATGAAAGCAGCAACATTGATAAAAATGAAGCAATGATAAATTTATGCTCATTAACACACTTGCTCTTCTTTTTCTTCTCAGAAAGAACTCTTGAGTGAGAACTTGTGGTATATTGTATATAAGATCTTTTACTTGACTCGGAACCGGTCACAAATTGAAGAGACATCAAAAGAGACATGAGGCAATTTCATTTCTATACTTTGCTGCTGCTAACTGGCCTCCTTTTTATACAATTGGCCAATGGGCAGCGCACTGTGGGCAGACAGCGGCGTGTCCAAACGAGTGCCACGGCCACAGGATCTTTGCCACTGACCTTTCATCCCATATGGCGTGCTGCCTTGGCCACCAATGATGAATACTTTGAGACAATAATGGCCAGACAGCCTGGTAGTTTGGCCTTGCCACAGCAGCAGCAGCCGCGTCAACTGCACTCGGACATTTATGCCCTGGATGAGAGCATGGACCTGGAGAATTCCAAGGCCCTCGCCGATGATTCTGGCCACGAGGCTTCTGAGAATGAAGCCAAGGCTGTGTCCCCTGCGCTGCTCCGTTCCAGCCTAGTGCAGCAAATCCTGGCCAATCAGGCCCGTAACTTGAATTCCAATCCCAACCACGCTCGTCATTTTCTCAAATTAAGAGGCGGTAACAGCGGCGGCATTAACGGAATCATATTATATCCTTATCCGGGACTTGTCTCAGGGAGTGGGTATCCAGGTAGTCCGAACGTTACTCTGATAAATACCAACAATGTGACCACAAATGTACAGCCACCAGCGGCAGCAGCTGGTACTACTCGCCTGGAGTTTATGGACCCCGCACCCATTTACCGGGCACCTTCGATTGTGTCGCGGCCAGTTCAGTACTACCAGCAGCGACAGGACTCTGGCGACCAGGGCGCATTGCCCTATGACCTGCAGGACTGGGCCGCTGGGGGTCCGGCACCATTGGTGCCCGTAACTCTGGGCGATAATCAGATTCACTATGTGCCATTAAATCTGCGCGGCCTGCGCCACAGGCGACCCACAGTTGTGGTGCGTGAGCCCGAGGACAACGATTTGGAATTAAAGGCAGATCCCGAAACAGTCGAGGCCCTGAGCCGTGGTCCGGCCGAGATGCCAACGACAGATGCAATTGGCCATCAATTGACTGGATTTAATTTGTTTGGCTCGCGGCGTCGCGAGCCCCTGCCCATGTCCTTCTATCCAGGTTCGACAAATCCTTTGGCCGCCTTTGCTCAAAATATGCGCAGAGTGCAGTATCTGTAAGGAGCAGAAGAGATACTCAATTTATTTTTACTCTTTTTTTTTTTTTGGTAATGGCACAGACAAATAATAAAAACTTGATAATAATGACGATGATTTCCCACATTTTTTTTTATTTTTGGCTTGGTATGCAAATGCTATAATTCCAATCATAAGCGGTTCGAACGAAAATGCTCCTGAAATGGTAGCAAAATTGCGGACATTCGCTTATCAGAAGCACAGCAGACAATCTGACTTAAAAGATTTTTCCGTTTAGTTGGACAGACAATGTCAATGTTTATCTCAGCTGGGGTGAAAGTGAAAGACTTTAAAGTTTCGAATTTAAATGGATTCAGAATTTGTAGCAAATATCAACCATAAATTTCCACAGACAACAACATCTTTTAATCAATATTGACAACTTACTTGTATTATATTAATATATGGTAAAAACCCAAGTTATCGCACTTTCATTTGCACTTCATTTGACTAAGTAAACGTCGGAAAATTATTAAGTATCGTACGTTTTTGTAGTCTCATTCTCATTCTCGTTCTCATTCACTTCATTGTGGTTAGTCTTGTGGTAGATCCAGTGAATTAATGCCTTTTCTAAGTGAATCGATTTTAATTTGGTCCAAAAACATTTCAATCAAACTGCAATAACAAAAGTCTCTCTCCCTCACACTCACACTCTTAACCCACACAGACACATACATTATAAAGCCAAATAATTCAAGTAGATATCTAGGCAAACACTTCAACATACATCAATATACATATACATACATATACATCCATATGTATGCAATGCATTTGACTTTACTTTAAGTGGCAAAAAGACTCTTGGAAGTATCGACATCCACAGACTTTGCCAATTATCAGACAATTGTTTTTTGGCTCAAGAATGGCATAGTTTGAACTTGTATTAGTATTATTATGCAGTTTCTGTGTCAATAATGACAATAATAATATTGTGAAGATAACTGGGAATACATGAAGCTGAAGCAAAGGCAAAAGCAAAAGCAAACAAATAGAAAGATGTTAGAGTATCTGACAATGAGAGAGAAGTGAAAACAGAAAACAGAAATCAGATAACCGAAAACCAACCAAGCAAACCAAAATATAAGTATAGAACAACAATAGTAAGAAATTAAATAAATACCTACATATAAGAAGCTTTTAAGTTAATAGAAATTTCCATAATTGAATTTCATTCGAAACAACAACAACAACAAATAAAACAAAAACTAAAACAGCAATAACAATAATTGCTTTAGGCCGATTTGATTTAAAGCAACTAACTCCAACTCTCTCTTTTAATATTAATTCAATCATTAGAAATGTTTTCATTTTCACACTTTAAAGATTTAACATTTTTCATGTACCTAAATAATGTTTTTTTTTTTGTGTGTTGATGCCACAGGAATTATTTGAAATTTTAATGGTGGCTGCACTCAACTGACCATCAGAACATTGTGGCATGACGTGTGGTTTTACTTTGTGGCATATATGTGGTTCAATTTGCTTAGGCATCATACCCAAATAATTTGACTGCTGTTGGCCTGTTGGCCCAACTTTCCGTTTCAATGCGCCCAGGCAAATACGCCAGTGCGGCAAATTGGTTTGCATTTGCCCACAATACACAAAGCAGCCAACAAAATTCACTCGAAAAAATCGCTAGCGAAATCATACTTAACTTGAGAACAAATCCTTTTCATATATTTTTGTTGTATTTCTTATTCAAAACATTTACTGTGCAACATTTAAATGAAATAAATAAATATATATGTTTGTATGTTTGCTGCTAGCAACTGAACCGATTTTTATTCACTTGGTTGGTTTTAGTTCAAAAAATACAATTTTAAATTTACGATTATTACATGGACTGGCACTTTTGGATACTTTATGCTCTTTGCAAATCTGTTTGCATTAATAAAATAAAAAAAAAAAAGAAAAAATGAAACGAGACTATAAAAATTTATTAATGCTATAACAAAGATGAAATACTCTCTTTAAATTTTTCTAGCCGAAAGTAAAGGATATTGTAAATACAAAGTAAATAATTGCACAATTTCTGAATGATATTTTTCTCTGACAATGAGCCAGACGGATTGGCCGAAATGAAAGGAATATTAAATATATAAAATTCTTTTTTCTTGTTGTAGGTGAAATGTGGTTAAATATATATATATTTTTTATGGCTGTCACTTTGGCGTCATATCAGTTGGACTGCTTTGAGATGACTGCCGCTCGGCACTTTACGCATGTGAAACACTTTTCAAGATTAAGCCAGCAAAAGATTTAAGTGAATTATGTGGAAGTTATTTGCCTGTCCTGTCCTCTCCGCTCCTCTCCTCTCCGACACACACATTCGCATACACTGACACTGTTACTGATATCAGGCAACTATCAGATACAAGAGGCGACTGGCAAGGATTCTCTGCTTCAGGATTTTTTGATGAGTTAAGGCAACAGTTTTCTGGCCGCAAAAGTGGTCATGTAATATAAATATAAATATAAATATGTACCATCTACATAAAAAGAATATGCCCGAAACCAAAAGAGCAAGAAAACAACTTGAACGCATAAATTCATTTATTTATTTATACTACAAACGCCTTTCTTTCCGCCTCCGCTTCTAACCCCAACCCAAAATGTGTGTAGTGATTTTCGGGGGGGGATTGTCAGTTTTTCAATGGAGATACAGAAAGATTCTCTCTCAGCTCAGCTCAGTAAAGATTTATGTAGCGCATGTTTATTGTCGAGTTTATTAGATTTGATTTACTGTGCCTACAACTTTCACTTACTTGTTGTATCTCATAGATAGTAGTAGTAGCTACTATATAAACATGGCGATACTTGTACACTTGTATGATGATTTACGCAGTAGCAGCCCAAGGCGACGGCTTGATAAGCCAGTTCTGATCGGTCCAGTCCAGTCCAGTCCTCTGATGCTGTCAAGTGTCGGCATTCTAATGACAACATGTCAAGCCGTAGACGTAGACTCTGGCAAACTGTGGCAGCTTGAACGTGCGGCCCATGCTAATTGGTCAGACAACGTATTTCTTTTTGTCTTTTTTTGGGCACGCAAGCGTATTGGAATCGGAATAGGCTAATTACAGAGGAGGGCCAATAACACGCAAGGCTCGGAAGAAGTGAAATTTTTTAATTGCACTCAACTTTTCATATATAAAACTCTCTGGTATGGCCAACTGGGCGCCAGATAAAGCAAAGCTCTCAGAGCAGATGCCAAAAATGATGATGCAAATAAGGACATACTTAATAATGATGATGATATTGGTGCTGATGGCGAGCGGAGGCGTTGAGGCAGCTCGACGAAAAGGTAAAAATGTTAAGCCTTGAAACTTGAAATTATAACACTTATAATTATTATAATCACAGGCTCACGCAGGCACTTGCCACTTGGACGCAGTGCAGCAGAAGTCAAAGCTCCTGATGCCAGCACTGGCAGGGATATGTTTAAGAAGTTCATGCTTCTTCGTGCCTTGTTCCAGCAGCAACCCACTGAAAATGTATTCGTAATAACCTCACCCACAAATAGTCCCACTACCACAACCCAAACAGAAACAACAACACCCACAATGACTGGTACAACCTCAAGAGTGGGACCAGGGCCCAGGTCCCAAACGGCTGGCCTGGACGAGGTGGCCGAGGCTGGCCAGGAGGCTGTAATCTTGCCGGCTGCCACTATGCCAACTATGCCCACACGTCTGATGCTGCAGAAGCTGAGTGCTTCCACGGAACGTCCAGGCAGTCAACAAAAGCGTGGACGTCCTGTGGTAAGAAGGATACGGCGCCGTCATAGGCCCAGGAATCGCAATCAGCGCCAATCGTCTGCTAGTCTAGCCCAATCAGCTCAGCCACAGGATTTTATTGAAAATTATCACAGCAATCCGGAGAATCAACTGGAACCCAATTCCCTGGAACAGGACACAAATTTACAGCGACTCTGGCGTAGTCTGATGCGACGGACCACAATTACGGCTTACTAAAAATAAAAGGCAAATGTAGTAATTCATATTTGATTTACTTGTAATTCCCACAATAAACTGGTAGCTAAAAATCAAATAAAAAAAAACGAAGAATTAAAAACAAGTAAGAAAAAGAATCCTTTTGGCTGGCTGGTAAATTTTTAATTCATGCACATATTTCACGGCCGATTGAGCAGTTCAGAGTCCCAGACACTCACGAAAAAATAAAGAAAAGAAAAAAAAGGTGAGACTGCCTCAATAATGTTGACGACTCCTTGGCAAAAGTCAGTGACCTTTTTGTGGCAGCACGTAAAACAAAATGGCAAGACTCAAATCCTTTTGATAACCCTTCTTCTTCTTGCCAAGAGGAATCGCGCGAGTCAACGCCTTTAAAGACGGTCCAATTTACTTGCCAATACGAAAACGTTATATCCTGCCCAGGAGAAAAGTATCTACACTTTCTCACTCTCTCCTCTGGCTCCCAAGTCTGTATGCAAGTTCAAGGACGTCTTGAACGTCGCGTTGAACGATAAACTCCCCAGTCAGTTTAAGGTTCAATACACACAAAAAAAAAACAAAAAAAGAAAAAGTAAACTCCCATTAAAGTGAATTTGATTTTTAATAGATTGAATTGAATGATTAAATTATATAGATTTTTTAAGAATTTTAGTTTTTTTAAATCAATTTTTTTTTTGTAAGTTTCTTTGATTTTTGTTTTCACTGTTCTTCTTGAATTCTGGTAAATAATTTGTGTAAAATGGCAAATTACGCATTAAATTTAGTAGGTATTTTTTTTTTTTTTCTTATTTTGGTTTTTGAACTTGTATTGGTTTTTAAAAGCTAATGCTAACAAGTTCAAGTTGCTGTTGTTGTTGTTGTTGTTGCTTGCTTTCATTGCCGTGACATGTGCAAAATTTATAGCCATCGGCTTGGAGTCTGGCCCGGACCGGTTTTTACTTTGTCTATTTTAATTTTGGGGAATTCTTCGGCTTTTTGGAGAGATGGAAAGGTCAACAAACGAGTGCAAAGTTGGAGACTAACTTAAATGCCCAAGGGGATTTTTGATCAAATTTTTTTGCTCATGTCAAAGGTCATTCAACTGATATTCAATCGAGAAAAAGAAAGAGAGAGATGATATCTTAACAGCGAACAAGAAAGCTTTTTTTTTTCAATTTTTTAAGACTTATGATTGGTATGATTGGCATTACAATCCAAGTTGAAAGAATCCTTAGTATATCTCATCGAAATTTCAAACTCACTTATTGAAGCCATTTGAGAGTGGGCCAGGGCAGCAAGTTGAATATAAAAAAAAAATCGATATGTCAAGTTTTTTTTTCTTCTATTTTATTTGTACTGGAGCAGCCAGCCAGCCATATGCATGTTCTATGGCTTCCGTTTGTGCCGCCTCATACGGTAAACACTGGAAGCCGGAGAACGAGAACCAAGAAAGACATAAAGCAAAAAATAAGAAAGAAAGAAGGAAAGAAAAAAAAAACATGTAAAGTGCAGTGCAAAAGGCCAAAGAAAGAAAAGGATATTGAAAAAGGGCGACGCTTGCCACACGGCATGACAAACTTTTTTCATTTTTAGTTTGTCAAGTTGCACAAAGCGACGCCAGCCAGCAAAGGCAACGGCAAAGGCAACGGCAACGCCTAACGCCTCCTCATCAAGCCCGGCCCCCATTGCCGAGTTATCCAAAGGCATTTCGCCTGTCTTGATGGGATGCATGGCTTAAATTTAACCTGAGAAAGGCTACTCCAAGTGCAGGCCAACTTAATATTGGGCAAATGGGCTGTTCTTCTTCTTGTTGTTGTTGGTTAACCGTCTGGCAAATCCGTAACTTGATTTACCACTCTCCCTCTCTCTGTCTCTCTCACACAGTCGTCTGGGCCCAATTGTTTTGTTGCCTACTTTTGGCCAGACTTCTTAATGTCTTTGGCATGATTTTTGGGGTTTTCATTAAATTATAATGGCAATGTGCAAATGTGCAATAAATTTAAAATTAACCATGAAAACGAAGAGGAAGAAGGTTAATTGCATATTCATAATTGTATTAAATAGTTTAGCAAAAGAGTGGACCAACCAATGGTTTAATTATATGGCAATTAATTTAAAACAAATAAGTTATTTGGCATTCAAATCTCAATCTCGATTTATTTTATGCTTAACTCAAAACTAATAAAAGTGAGCTGTTAACTATATATAAATTCGATTTGCCATCTGCAGGCCACCGTGTCCGAACCAAGGTCTTCAAGCGGAACCGTGGAACCGCTGAACAGCTGCCGATTTCAGGCCCAAGCCCGGCTGGATTGTCCCGGACAACAGCCTCCAGCAGCGAGCACAGGGCAACAACAAAAGGCAAAGGCAATTAAATTACCGTAGCGCACAGATAGTTTTGAAATATAGTTTCACATTGCCCGGCCAAATCTGGCCAGCCCCGGGCCGAGTTTAGGTTTTGGACCGGGCACTAGGCCATCAGGGCAGGCAATTCATTCGTACAGTGGCAAAAATATGAAATGGTAAATAAAATAAAGAATTATTCTTATTTTAAATGCAAGATTCCCAAAGCTGGAAATGAGCGAGTTTTGCTTGATTAAATTCTTTTAATTTTTAATTATTACTTGGGCTTTTTTTTTTATGTGCCACTGTGCCTTGTTGGGATTTTTGAAAGAGCCAAGAACAACTGCAGCCGATTTTGCATTTCAAATATTTTTTTTTTTCGTGTTGTTTTTCTTGTTTTAGCTGGGACCTTATATTTCCCCCATCGCTTTACTATTGTTTTTGTTGTTGTTGTTATTATTGTGCAAATAAAAATGAAAAAAAAACAAGGGAAATCGCATAAAAATTTAACTGGCACGAAGGCAAACTAAGCAGTTGCCACAGCAACGCTCACTGGTTAACAAAAGATTGCCAGAATAACTGGTACCATCCCTTCCCCCCTCCTCCTTATCTCCTCCCTCTGGCCTTTTGAATTTCGCCATTAAAAGCCATCCACCCATCTCCATCACATCCAGAAAGGCTTCACTTCACTAATTAGTGTGTGTGTGAAGGCTGGGAGAGCTTGTTGCAGTAGGATTGAAGTTTGCATTCAAACAGGAACAGGGATTTGGGTACATATTCAGAGGTATCTGTGTCTCTCCTTCATTTTCTTCCAGCTCGGCTGGCTCGATGAGTTGTGTTTCAGTGTAGATTTATCGCTGGAATTGTGTTTGAATTATGTATAATTAAATTTCAGCATTATTCATGTTTCAAGGCAAAATCAGCAGCTGTAAAATACGCGCAAGAATTTGCTTTCATTAGTAAAAAAAATCCAAGTCCTTTTAGTTTTTGGCAAAAAAATTACTCACTCACAAAGCAATAAATCCACAAATTCTTTAAATAAACTTGAACAAGAACTAGTTCTTTTTATAAGCATACATCAATTTTGGCTTTTTTCCTGTAAATGTTTCATGTGCTTATATTTACTTATTTTATATTCATGATATTTATAGCTGTAATTTTTCATACAATATTTGTTAAATTAATTAAAATTACAATATATCTAAAGTTCAATTAATACATATATGAACAGGTTTCTTTTTTATGGTAATTTGTGGGGTAAAAAATGGTTGCTAAAATAAATAATCAAGCATCACAATATTCATATACGTTTGCATATGCTGCATGCAATTTGTGTGCACAATTAATAAAATATTGGCCACTAAATACAATAAATACATACATAAAGTCGTCATTTACAATTATACCTACCTAGTACATCTTTCCAAATAAATATTATAAATAGCAGCTTATTAAATTCCATGTATTAAATTTCTTAAATCAAGTTGAATTGAATTTTAAAATCTCTATTTTATTACAAGGCCGAAAGAA
Organism: Scaptodrosophila scaptomyzoidea; assembly: GCA_035078625.1. Classification (NCBI taxonomy): domain Eukaryota; kingdom Metazoa; phylum Arthropoda; class Insecta; order Diptera; family Drosophilidae; genus Scaptodrosophila; species Scaptodrosophila scaptomyzoidea. The sequence continues at coordinate 102,164 of JAWNPY010000055.1, forward strand.
AAATTGGAGTGACAAAGGCCTTTTTAACAATTATATTTCATCTCATAATCATCATTATCATCGTCACTGTCATCAGTCTCGTCGTCTTCATCATCATCATCATCGGTGTCCTCGGTCAGATCAACCAGCTCCGTGACGCGAGGATTTGGTTTGGCCGGCTTCTCATTAAAAAGCTCCTGTACATCCTTATTTTCAAAGATTTGCTTGTACCAATCCGAGTTGCATGTGGCTAGATTGACGTAAAATCGGAGATTTTTTGGATTAGGATAGGGGGCCCTCGGACGAACAAGAACTATGTTACCATGTCTTTCGGTATACATTTTTTCCTAATAGGAAGAAAAACATTTACGATTCTCTATATATGTACATAATTCGTAACACTTACAGTTACTTTCATGGTTTTTTATCAATTAAATCCTTCGAGAGAAAAGAATTTCTTTCAACCTGTCAGACGGACTTTGCCAAAATGTAGGACCAACCTTGATTGGGAGCAAAAATACCAAGAAATCGCTCATCCAAAATGTTAAACAACACTGAGATATAGTTCTGTAAAGCTTACATTCTGTCACATGCAATTTGTATTAAAATAATGTAATTCTTTTCTTTTAAGGTTTTGAAGCTAGAAGCCTCTTTGTCCATGTCCACGGCATAACCATAAAATGCCTTTATTAAATTTAATTATTTTTAAAAAGAATCCCAAGTTTCACATAGTGGTGAAATCGACCCCAAACCCTGCTACTTTCAATAATAATACAATAAGAAAAAAATGCTAGTAAAACCAATGTTTTAGTCTTTAATCAAAATTCAATCAGAGGCACATATATATATGTGTATACAATATTAGCATTTGCCAAGAACTCCATTTTATTTATTATCGTTGGCATCGTCCTCCGATATATTTGTCATAGGATCAAATGAATATCTTGACTTGCGTGGCTCCTTCAGGTTGGTAATGTCTCTGAGGGGTTGCTTTTCAGCAACAATCTCCACATTTCGCAACTTTGGGTAGGGGCTGCCCGGGCGAACAACCTCAACTTTGCCACGTTTTTTCGATTCCAGCTAAATGGGGAACAAAACGATATAATCTCTCATGGCTTTAGTGTATAGTTTATATAATTTTTAATACGCACAGTTGAATCCATGACTTTTCAATTATTTATTTGTTTAAGCAGCGTGAAGCGAAAATTAACTTCAATTGTCAGAGCTTGATGAAAAATAGGACCATAGTTTGGCTTGCCCAAAAATACCAAAAGACAGAATTTTGTGTGACCAGCTGAGCTGTGGCCTTTTTTTTAAACTACGCTTCCCAACACTTTTTTTTTGCTTTTACTAATTGGATGCATTTTCGATTATACGTTCGATTAATTGCAATTTAAATTATTTTATTTAACTTATGGCAATAAATCTAAACCAGATCATTGATCTTAATGCGTCGCATAAACTAAACTCAATCAAAGTTAATTAAGCAAGTGAAGCTATGCATTGTATGTGTGTGTGTATGAAAATAAATATTCATATAATTATATTTCGGATAAAATTGCATAGTAATTTTTCAAATGTGTTTATGGGCGTGCTCGGGTGTCATTGCAAATAAAATGTAATTGTAAATAAACATAAATTTTAAAATTATTACCAATACGTTACGCTTTATTTGCGAGTTATTTATGCCATTTTTTTTTCTTGGTTTTTGTTTTTGTTTTTTCTGCTCTTTTATTTTTTTACCCTCACACAAACATAAACAGTTCCCAACCGCATACAACGCATAATGGATACCGACATGCGATATAAATATTATTCGCTTTCAATATTTTTTATTCACCCTACAATAGAAAATATTTGGGGATATATGACTTGAACAGGCACAAAAGCACACAATTTCTAAAGAGAAAAAAAATAACTTGATTCTTATTAAAATTATTTGTGGAAATCAACTAAACTAAATTAGAGAAATTTAATAATTTTGATATAGGGTAAGCAAAAGTTTGCGCCAATCCTTAATAATTTTGCAAAACTTTTCACTTGTTTTTATTATGCTCTCTGTCAACGTGTCCCACCGATCCCCTCCCACACCCATTATCATTGCCGTTACTCGGCTATCCCCTGGCCATTCCACAGTTCGTTCTCTTATTTTTTTTTTTTTGGTTTTTGTTTCCTTTTTTCATTTTTTGCATGTTTGTTTTTTGCCACTTTTGCGGATATCATAAATTGGTTCGGCGAGCAGCATTTCCCATGTGGAAAATTGAAATGTGTTTTCTAGTAATGCGCTGAAAGTTGTCCCCATTTTCCTCTTCCCCGCACACTTTCCCCAGCTGCCGTTTGACAAATTTACTTGCTGACTTGTTGACACCAAAGCGCCCCTCCGCCAGCCACTCTCCACTTTGCCGTCTTTTTCAATCATTCCAATTTTCATTTCCCCAAAGGTAAAACTAATAATATATTGGCTATTATTTTCATAATCATTAAAATATCAATGGGTTTATTTAACTAATTTGGGGAGCTAATAAGGGTGAAAATTTCAATTTTCCAAATAGATTCCTCTTCCGTTGTGTTCTTTTGCAAATTGATCCCTGTCTATCTAATAATTGATCAAGATCAGCTAAAACTTATTATAATCCATCCGCTTGTTTAACTAATTGCAAATTCTATCTAATTGTAAGTAAACTGATGTCTAAAAAAAAAAAAAATAATTATATATTCATAAAGCTTTTCCCCAATTGTTTTTAATTCAAAATTACATTTCATTTGAGTTTAGTTTACAATAAATTGGTGTGCAATTTTAAAAAGCCACAAATGTAATAAAAATATGTGCATTTTCATTAATTTCAATTATCGGTATTTACAAAAATGCTTTCAAAATACTGAATGAGAATCCTTTTGCACATTTATAACTATATATTTGCATACAAACTTAATTTGGCATAAAAAAAACATTTTCATACACCGATTTCCCTCCCAGGGATCAGGATCAGGATCTGGGAGCCCAATTGTCGCCAAAAAATTTTGTGCAAATATGAATAGCATCATCATTGTGTGTGTATGTTGGTGTATCTACATTATTGACATGGCCAATGGGGAGGAAATGGAAATGGAAATGGAAATGTAACGAAAGCTCGAGTTGCCTGATGATGATGAGGCTGGGATGAGCTGGGAAGAGTTGCCAAAACGGAAACGGAAGCTGCCACTACCGGGCCGGCTTTGTATTTAATTTGTGGATTGTAAAAATTACTATTGAAAATGCAATATGTATTAATGGTTTATGGCGGCGGCGGCAACGTTGGCTGCTTGTATAAAAATGTTGAATGCCAGAATTAAAATATAAAATAAGAACCAAAATGAATACAAAAGCAGCACTAAATTGAAAATTTAATTAATTTTACAACAGCTCAATGGGCAGCCATTTTTACCCACTCATCATCATCATCATCCGCATCATTCCTGGCCTGGTTGTTTCCACTAAATTGACATAATGACCAAATAATTTTACAGTTCGATGCGCAGTTATAGGCGCTAAGTACCACCAAATGGGTTAATCAGGGGGCAAGGTAAAAGATAGAATAGAATGAGTTTTCAATTTTGCATACGTTTGACACGCAGCAACGCAATTGCCCATCTATTCATTTGGAATTCATCGACAGCTCTGGGCACAAACATCTGCAACATCATCATCATCGATAGCAACAGCAACACCCATTCCCATTCTCATTCATTTTAAATGCAAATGCTCATTTTCAATTTAAAATTTATTATAAATGTCAACATTAATTTGGCGCGTGGCCGCATTACCCAAAAATCTATGCAATCATATATAGAACAGAGAACAGACTTGTTGTTTGTTGGCTACCATTTTGGGTTGACATTGTATATATATATATATATATGGTAGAATGGGGCTGTACCAGCAAATCAAGGCAACAATTAATCAACCAAATGATCCGTAAGCATTGATATAATCGAAATTGTGGGTGTGCCCAATCGGAGACACTTGCAGGCCAACTTTGGGTTCAGGACACAAAGGTAATTTGACACTTAAAAAGGGTTAAATAAAACTACAAAAAATAAAAATAAAATAAAATATATATTGAACCGTCTTCAAATCCCAACAAATAGAAAAATTTGTAAACCGTTGTATATTTTTATTTTTTTTTTTTTGGAAATGCTGTGGCTTGGGGCCGCCTAATGTCTTTGGTAACTGACAAGCATGTGACACTCATAAGGATGAAATAAGGCCTCACTCAGCCCTAAATAAGTATATACATATATGTGTGTATTGGCCCTTTTAAAGCTATTTTTTTTTTTTTGTTTGTTTGTCTGGACACTCTATTTTCGACTGTCTCGTCCCCAATTCTCTCGAGAGACTAGGAAGCAGTAAAAACAGAAAGCAAAATGAGAGTGGAGCAAACAATTTGAAAGCCAAATGCAACCAGCAAATATTCAAGTCCCAGTGGCAAACTTTTGGATTCTTCTTGTCCGGGTTGGCCCTGAAAGCCAGTCAAGCGTCAGGCAAGTGCGTAAAAGTTCCATTTATCAAGTGATTGACTAGATAATTGGCAACAAAGTAAATGATTATAAGACAAAATCGACAGTAGTTGGTCCAACATTTAAAATAGATTTACAATTCAAGAATCAACGTTTAAAATCATTTAAAACCTGTAACGTATTTAATTTAAATTATTCATATAAATATTTTTAAATGTCTTAATCAAGAAATCTGATTACATTTTCTGCTTTTTAATAAAATATATTTTTATTCAGTATTTCTGGGAAAATTGATCTGTCTATCTTAAATCTATAGAAATTGGGCTGTTTCAAGGTTTTTTTTTCAGTTCATGGATCCATTCGTTTTTTTTGATCCTGTTTTTTTTGGGGTGTCTGTTGAGAGACTTGTGTGTGTGTGTGTGATTGAGTGCAGCGACACTGAGTAATCTATTTGGTGTGATGCCATCTTTCTCATTCTTTTCTACTTCATTACTATTCACTCTGCACCCGCAACAACAGCAACACCAACACCAACAGCAACACCAAAAGAAAGAGAGAGCCAGCGATAACAGCTTACTAATATAATGGCATATAAACTCGCACGTTTTCTGGGCTTGGCTGGTTTTGTTGCTGCTGCTTCTTCTTTTGTTTTGGCGTTTTTACAACATGGCCAGCATAACAATGTCGATGTCGCCAGTGTTCTCCCAGCAACAACAACATCAAAAACAACTCTTAAAAAATAAAAACCCAAAAAAAAAAAACAAAAAAAAAAAAGCTACGTTAGCCGGCAAAACGTAAACGAAAAATTGCAAGTGGACACATGAATTATGTGCAGCACTCGAGTTAAACAACCGCCGGCGTGTTGTACTCCCCCTCAACACCTTCCATCATCATCATCACCAGCAGCAGAAGCAGCAGCAGCAGCAGGAGGATTTTTTGGGTATTCCCGCTCACTTTTGGCTGGCCAAAATAAAAACCAGTGACGAAGGCACTGGTGAATTCAAACAAAATGTACACACACACAGGCATTTTTTTGTTTTTTTTTTTTTGTTTTTGGTCCTTGCCCATTGGGGACACGTTAGCGTGGTGCTTCGCGACGTCTTCCCTTTTGCTTTGGTTTCTGGTTGTTTTAGAGGTCACACACACACACACACACACATACCATTCATCCCCACATACAGGGCCATTTGGGAGTTGGCTTTTGCGGGTATTAAATTATACATCATTTTGCAACAAATGATGGTCGTTACAAGGCAACCTCATCCCTTTGTCCCTTCCATTCTTCATTCTTTCTTTTTTGGCATCTCATATGGCAGTCAAGCACCTAGACGACCAACAATTGATGCCACTGCTACCCGGAATTGCCCGGCCGCCCACCCCCGCCCTGTAAGCGTCATCTGTCGTTTTCAGTTAATATAACAAAAAAAAAAAAATCACGTTTTTTTTATCCTTTCTTTCTTTAGTTCTTATAATAAACAGTGTGACTTTAACTAACTGAAACACTCGGGCAATAGCCGAAAATAATAACATTCTCCTAAAATAAAATAAATATTATTTTACTTTATTGATTATCTCCAATGAAACTTATTTTCCCATTTCTTCTAATCAAGTGTCATTATTAATTTTAATTTTGGAGATGTTGAGTGCTTCGGGCATTTCTATCATTGGCTCAAACAAAGCCTATAAGAAAATGTATAAGAAAATAAATATAGAAAAGGTATTAAAATAAATGATCAATTTTCACCTCGTTCATTTCACCAGCATCTGGTAAATTGCCCCGTTTGGCATGGGATTCTTCCAATTCAGCTTCAAGAGAATTCGATTTTTCTTTGGAATCCTCAGAAAGAGAGTCAACAGAATATGATGGCTTTTGATATTTACATTTTAGCAATTCGACATCGGCCATCAATTCATTGATAGTTTTTCGGGTCTTCTGGATCTTTTCCTTTATGGCTTCAAAAGCCTCAAACTCGAATTCTGTGGAATTGAGTTTTTTTCTTAGTAAAATTTAAAGCTGAAGAGAATTTTTGCAAGTTTCATTACTTAATTTCTGATTAGCATACAGTATTTCATTCATGGTCTTTAAATGGGCTGCATTTTGTTCTTTATCCATGTTTATTGATGTATTCTTTTGGATTTGAATTAATTTCAATGAATGACAATTTGCGACAATTTGGGCAAGAAAAACTATGCTTGACGCCACCTTGAATCTAATCTGCAATTGCCAGAGTTGACACACTATCGACAGCAACTGTCGATGAACTCGATAAAACATAAGGACCGATGGATGGCCGATAAATAACATATCACTGTTGTGACACTGTTGTCACTGTGACAGCAAAATCACATAATCGGCCATTCCTATTGTATAATGTTTGTTTAATTTTTTAATTATCGATATATTTTAGACTTGGTTATCCAAATTAATAACAATTAGTTAATGCATTTAATAATGAATTTCAGCCATTCCAAAAACTCCCTCATTATATTAAGCCTTACTTTCACGCATCGCCTTTTACCTGAGCTCCTGGCTTATTGCAATTTGCGCTGGGAAATGTTTTACTTAAGCTCTGTCTCGGTAGCGGAATTTTCATCACTGGCTGCATTGTCGTCGCATTGTGGCAACACGCTGCAGTTGCCAAAGCTTTGCTTGCCATTGTCTCTGCCACGGCCACTGCCATGTTGGGTTCCAAATAGCCGCATGCAATTAATTACAATAGCCACGGAAACCAAAGGACAAGCAACCGCAAGTGTCCAGGGTGTCCAGGGCATCCGACATTAAATGAAATCGAAATAAAGTGCCAGGTTCTTTGGATTGCTGGGATGGAGCTGGCTAGCGATTGTGGCTTTTAAGATTGTCATGGAAACGCTCCACAACAAATGAACCATGAATTGGTTGGGGCTTTTAAAACTATTTAGGCCGAAGATCATACATACAACATAAGAATCCAAGTTGGCTATAAATAAAAAACCATAAGCAATTAATTAAAAACAATCTTGAGTAATAGTTTTTTCGGTCCCATTTGAATGCATTGCTTAAACCAAGGACTGATTGTCTTTGGCAAATAATTGGCTAGGGGAAGTGGGAATTGTCGGTGAAACGAAATGAGTGGGAGCCTTTAATCGAATTTCAAATCAAACCCGAGCCAAAATGTCTGCCAATTAGAGAAAACTGTCTGAGCGGACGAAGACCAAGGCAAAATGGCAATGGCAAGAAAGAAAGAAAATTAAATGGGCCACTGCTGGAGGGAGATGGTGTAGGGGGAAGGGGGGAGTGGGGGGGGGGGGCAGTTGGATTTTTGTTGCCGTGTCTGGCACCTTTTTTCTTATCGCAGTTGGTGCAGCGCACAAAAAAATAAAAATGCCAAAATCAGGGGGAAAAAAAAATGAAAACAAAAATACAGAGAGAAATAATGTGAGAATGGAAAACGAAATGAAAAAATTAACACCATCAAATGCTGAGCAATGCAAAAAGTAATACACTTTTCTCCTAACCAAAAAAAAAAAATGGCTGAAAAGTGCGCAGCTTGGCAAGGAATATTCTTACCTATATATAAATATATATATATATTTTTTTTTTTTTTTTTGAGAGGCTTCAACTTGAAGCTATGATTTAAATGAACTACAAAAACAACAGCAGCAACATCAACAACAACAATCCAAACAGATGGAGGCAAACATTCAACATTGAAGGAGCCAGTAAGCAAGTAAGGCCCGAATATGTGTCATGAGCCATTTAAGCTCATTACGGGCATCAATTTGGAACGCAAAAATTATGCTCCAACCTTAAGTGGTTGCCACTTCCAACCAATGGTTCAGATTCCGAGAAGGAGCAGGGAGTCGCTAGTTGTTGGGTATAAATATAAATGGTTTTCCGGTGGTGGGATTTGGGCAAAAATCTGCTTGACAGCGCAAAAAAAAAGTGGTAAATTGTTAATTTTAAGCTACTTTTGAGTAAATTGGTAAGATATTTTTTTTTTTTTCGGTGCTGCTTGGATGATAGAATTATGAGCGCATTAAACTTGTAGCCGGCAATCTCAGCGGGTAATCAATAATATTCAAGTGATATCTTTTCATTTTTGATTGTTTTCACACCTGTGCAAAAATGTCAGTCCTTGGTCCTTGTCTTCAATTAAATTCAATTTTCCTCTATACACACAAAAGCACAGAGACTCAGACTCTGAATCTTGGGCTGCATTATATGACCGTATATATTATTCAATACCTATATATATATATATATATATCAGTCTCTATGTGTGTGTGTGTGTAAGAAAGGAGTGGCTAAAGAAATCCATAAAGCGCAGCAGCCATAACAAAAACGCGAAATGAATTCCACTTGAAATGTGGAAACATAAAAATTGTTTATGACTTCCGCTACGTTAACATGAATGCTTTTCTCTGTATGTGTGTGTGTGTGTGTATAGGACAGACTAGTCTGATTCACAGGGGAATATTTGAAATTACAAACAGTGAAGAATGTTAGACTTGGAGCTTGCTTTCCTGTCCGTCTGCCTGTCTGTCCATTCGGATTAGCTAAACTGAGCGATCTAATCAATCTTTGGCAGGGCGGAGCCATCAAATGCAGGCTTCAATAGATTATTGAATTCCAGAGTTGAGTTTTGGGAACGGGAACTAAAAAGTTCCAATAATCGAAAATATAAATTGATCATTTAATTTTACCTTGAAAAAAATAATAAAAATAATTTTAATAATTTTTTCTTAGCCAGATTATATTTATTTTTATTTATTTTATTATATTTATTTTTATTAATTAAACTAGTTAACTATTGGCATTGAAAATTGACACAAAACTAAAAACTTAAAAAAAAAAACAAATTACCAGAAACAAAGCATATTTTATTGACCACAACAAGCATTTATTTATGTATACGTATGAATGTTCATTCCAACTGCCTGCGTCTTTGCTGACGACTCTGCGGTCGCTGGGCAGCCACTGATGACCAACGCCAACTAACCGAACCGCCATCACCATCATCATTGCCACCAGAACCAGAACCAGAAGCAGAGCCAGCAGCAACTTCACAGTTTCTCAGAGTCATTGTCAGAGTTGGGGTTGGAATTGGCGTGAATGTTGCTGCTGTTGCTGGCATTGTCATCACCCGCAGCACACATCGGAAAGAAACCACAAAAACCCAAAGCGTCGGCAACGACGCTGTCGACCACGTGGCATGTTCTTTTTTTGTAGTTTTTTTTTTTTTTTGTTGCCGCTGCAATTCTCATTGCTGCTGCTGCTCCTCCTCCTCGCCACAAATGCAAACGGAAATGAACTCTTTTAGCAAAGTGTTTACAAGCAAACAGACCGTGGAAGCTCAGCCAACAAAGGGGCAGCAACACAACACAACACAACACAACAAAAAAAAAAAAACAACAGCAATTGCAAGTGGCATGTGCGGTGGCCTGTGTGTAAGTACGACATTTATGCACCTAAATTAATGAAATGAAAATGAAAATGTTTTGCTGCCACTTTGTGTCTTGGGCATACATCAAAGGGTAAAAAGACGGCGGCCTTTTCAGGATACAAAGCTTAGGAATTGTTTAATTCTTATTCGAAAGTTCTTTGACACTCTTCAAGTCATTAAAATGATTATTTCAAGTCTGAATTCCTTTAAGAATTTAAAAGATAGTTAAGGAAGTAATTTGGTTTTGTTTAAGTTATGGGAGATTCAGTTAAAATTACTTGAATTTTTATGGTGGGCTGCAATTTTATCAATTAGCCAAGCAACTAAAAAGGACCAACAGGAAGCTGTCAAGTTTTAAAAAACAAAGCTTAGAAGTCGCTCTGGAATTGTTGTAGTGCAGCCATCGGGTAGTTTATGTAAATGACACCTAAAAGTATGCTACGATAGAATTAAATGTGTAAATTTGGGTCTTTAAAAATTTGGTTCCCTGCAATTATCAAAAAAACTGGCAACGGTAGAGAAATACAAATTGCATTTCTTGACTCTACTCGATGTCCCCTTTCGTTTGATATGCCATTTGTCCTTATTGGTGCAGTTTTAAAAACGTATCAAATTTTGCAGTCAGTTGTAAGGATTTTTGTTGGGCACAACAGTTTTTAACATATATCTTGAGAACCACTTGA
>JAWNPY010000056.1:0-112713 GCA_035078625.1 Scaptodrosophila scaptomyzoidea
AACTTTGAAAAATTATTGAAAATTTGATCATTTAAGAAAATTGCACCAATATGGACAAATGGCATATCAAACGAAAGTTTTTAGCATATATCAGGAGAACCGCTTCAGATACTGGAATTTTTGTTACATATCCTGAATTGCTTGAAAATTTCCTTTCGTTTGATATGCCGTTTGTCCTTGTAGGTCCTTTTTTCTAGCTTAAAATAGCTAATTTTCCGCTGTTATTCCTAAACTAGTTTTTCATAATTTTTTCTTTGAAAAAATGGTTGGATATGGACAAATGGCATATCAAACGAAAGTATATGTTCAGACGAATCAGGGGATGTCAAATTTATTCCAGTATCTCAAGCGGTTCTCCTGATATATGCTAAAAACTATTGCACCCCAAAAAAATCCTTACAACTGACTGAAAAATTTGACGATTTTGTAAAACTGCACCAATATAGACAAATGGGGTATCAAAGGAAAGGGAAAATTCAGGCGAGTTGGAAAATGTTATTTCTTATTCTCTACCGTTGCCAGTTTTTTGGATAATTAAAAAAAAAAACAAATTTTAAGAAACCCAAAGTTAAACATTTAATTCGTATAATTAATTCTACCGTAGCATACTTTTAGGGGCCATTTGCAATTGTTATTGCTGCTCAAATACAAAACAATTGCATGCCCATGTAGCATGGGATAAATTTGTATTTATTGCTTCCGATAAATTTTAACTCGTTTAATTGTGTTTTTCAGAGCGATTTCTTAACGGTTTTTTTGTTGACAGCTTATTATTGGTCCTTTTTGGACATTTCAAATGCCATCTGCCATCCTTTTTTCGAAAAAGTATAGCAAATCCCTGGCACTCAAAATAGCTTTAAAAACAAACAGAAATAAAGATTTTTGACTGAAAAATAAGCTGACAAAGTGGTTGGAGTCCCAACTAAGGGCTGAACTTATTAAATTTAGACCAAATTTGGATGGCTCTGAACAGAATATGCCATAATCCTGAAATTGTTGGCAGTGTCCAGGGTTCAAGTCTTTGGATAAACAAGTTCCACAAACTGTAATTGTCCTTCTCCATTTTCTTGGATTGTATGTTCTTAAAAGTAGGGGAAATTTTATGTTAAAGATTTAACATAGATTCCCCCATTGCACGAATGGCAACAGGAAAGTTGTTTTTATTTTTGTTTGTGTTTTTTAGAATTTTTTTTTAGGTCTATAGTAAAAGTTGGCGCAATGTTAAGTCGGATGGTGCATGTAAATGATTCTTTGATGGTCGTTAAGAATGAATTGAAGCAGATGTTTATGCTAGGTCTAAAATATATATATATATATATATATAAGTAAGTATATATATTCTCTCACAAGTAAGTTTTAAGCCAAATTTCTACCCCAATTCGATTTGGGTAATTTTTTACATTTTATTTTCACACATCATTCGCAATTGATGGAATTGATTAGCTTTGATTTTGGTTACCTTACTCTTTTATCCTATCAATAAAATAAGTGGCATCTATTGAATTATTTATTTGGGCTCTGCTTTGGGCACAGAATAAACAGAGTGAAATTCTTACAACCAACCACGTGGCTGACTCAATAATTTGCAGTGTGTGGCATTTTATTTGTTTACATTTATTAACATTCCGGCAAACGGAATACCAAGTCATTTAAATACATACATACATACATATATGTATGTACCTACCTACATATATATATATGTATATTTATGTGGGTAGGGCATGTAAATGTAAATGTAAATGGCATTTCAGGCCTAGGCAGAGAGAAGCACGTGTTTTATGTGCTTAACAGAGTTGCTTAAAAGAGGGTTAAATGAGCTTTTTATCGAAAACTGTTAAGCTGCAGCAGCATCAGCAGCAGCATCGGCATCTCAGCAGACAATGCACAGTGGCGGGTTAAATAATTTTCAATTTATTTTTTGAAAATCAGCCAAGTGGTTTTTAAATGGGAGCCGTTCAAAGTTGAACTTTTTTTCGAAATAAATTAATTGTCATAATTATTTTCCTCTAAACATGTATTTAATCCTAAGCACCCTGTAGTCGTACAACTTTGGTTGATCTCTCATTTATTAATTTCAGCTATCACATATATTTTAAATTTTGAAAATATCTGAATTGGTTCAAAAGTTATTTAACCCGCCACTGTGCCACGGCCGAACGCAGAAACGAAGGAACCGAATGAGAAACGATTGTACAGCTGTTAAGCTTCGTGGGCTTAGCATCTCCTGGCGCGGTCTGGTCTGGTCTGGTTTAGTTTGGTTGGACCTCTGGTCAGGCCATGCCGCTAAAGACAGTTACCATTCAGTTGGCATTCAGTTGGAGCAGTGTCAGCAGTATTTTGTGGCAAGACTCGCGTGTCGTTTCAGTTTGGTTCCGTCGTTGTCGTCGTTGTCGGTGTCGTCTCAGTCTCTGTTAGTTGCATTCTTTTTTTTCTGTTTGCTTTTTTTTGGTCTAAAGTTACCGTTACAATTGCCAGTAAATGCTGATTCAGTCGAGTACGTGGTCTGTCACGAAACGGTCAAGAAACGCGCATCAAGGCGCCCTCAAAAAAAAAAAAAAATAACATTTGAATATATTTTGAAAGAAATACTCAAAAAGAAAATAAAACAAGAATTACAAATTTTTATTCTGTAAAAAATAAATATAATTTTTTAAACATTCTTTTTTTTCCCAAAATTTATTTGTGACTGAATTTTTTTTTCTATATTTATTGCAGTGTAAGTGCAAAAATTGTGAAACAAAAAATATAATAAAAAAAAAGATCTCTGCCGGCATTTTTGAATTTTTTTTTTGTTTGCTACTTGAAGAGAAATTTCAACTCTGTTTGCTTGGAGATTTTGTGACATTTTGTCTGGGAAACAAGTGGATTCAATTTTAGGTGTTTTGGTTTTCATTTACTTTCTTTTTCTTATAAATCTTTCCGTTTTGTGTCCTTTCCCATGCACCAAATAATCCGAGCCACACAATGAGCTTTAGATTTCATTTTACACAAGTACAACTTATATTGCAGCAGCATCAGCAGCAGCAGCAGCAGGTAATGGGACTCCAGTGTCCACTTAACTTTCAAGAGTATTTTTGCTAGGTTTCCTTCCCTTAACTGAAATTTTAAATCTCCACACAAAGTGCTGGCAAATTGTTTTTGTTTTTCTTGTTGCTGTTTTCTTGTAATAAACTTGTATTTCAATTTTAGTGAAACTAATTAAGTGGCGAGTTATGAGACAATTAAGAAAAGAGCTAGAAAACAATTGAAAAATTTTGCAAGCATTTCAAAAACAAAAAAAAAAAACAAAAACAAAACCATTAAATAAAACAAAAAAAAATGGTAAGTACTTGGAAAAATTTAATTAAAAACTTTGTGGCCCAAAAAAACTTTGGTTTTTAATCCTTTCAATCAATTTCAGTTATTAATTTTTCTTTGCCTTTGAATTAATAAGGAATAAAAAACAGAAAACAACATAAAATAAAACAACTTAATAATTTCTTGTGTTTTTTTTTTGTTAGTTTTGAAAGAAAGTAAAGATAATAAAAAAAAAGTTTGATTAGCTGAAAAGAGTTGGCTGTTTTTGTTCAACTAAATTAAACCGTAAGTAAAAGTTTGTAAAATAAGCGAGGATTTTTAATTGATTCGCAGCGGATTTTTTTAGAAAATGCAAGGCAATTGTTTTGAATTTCAGTTTGATTGCAAGGGGCTTAGTCATTGATATAAACAAAAGGCCCATAAAAGTATGCTATAAAAATGAACTTGCAATGCAAAAAAACAACACTTGTTTTGACAGCCATTTGTAATGAAAGCGAACAATATTTTTCAATAAAAAAAAATACTGCAATATCTTCAATGTTTGTACTTGAAAATAAAACATTGACAGCTCGAAAATGTCAACTGGTTTTTGTACAACAATTCCCTGAAAAAAAGCCCTTTTTTTTGTATTTAAATAGTGTTTTGAAACTATTTAAAGAGATTTAAGTAATTGGTTGCTTTTTATCTGGAACTAATTCAGCCAACGTTAGCACTAATTCACTTTATTTTGTCACAAATTAATTAAATTTGTATAAAAATAGCAACAGAGCAGATGTTTCTATGTATGCGAGTTGTTTATCTCACTTAATATGTTCACTCTCGTCTCATCTCTTTCTTTTTTTTTTTTTTTATTTGTTGTGTTTGGTCCTTTGTTGGCCTTCCCCCCATTTGTTAACAAGTATTTGCTTTTATACATTCAATCGCGCAACTCATACTACTCCTTTTTGATTATGGGTTTATACTTACATATATTGGCAGTAGGAACTAGGAGCTGGCGCTTGTATTTGGTGGTTGGTTAGTGGGTTGGTTTGTTCGCTGGTTTTACTGCAATTTTTGCCTCAACCTTTTGGCTTCGAACTTGCCGTTCTAACGGCACTAAAGCCTGCACATACATAATTAAAGCGTGTTATCCTTGTTGACTTTGTTATTAATCCACTCTTTTGCTTCTGGCTGCTTGATAATGGCACAGGCAGACCAAATTTTCTACTCTTTCTGTTTTCTTTCTTTTGTGTGTCTGTGTGTGTGTGTGTTTTTTTGGTTGCTACGGTTTGGAATTTTATTAAGCGGAAAAAGGTTAATAAATGGAATTTTCAAGTTGTTAAATTGTTTATTTAGGCACACTCCTACACACACACACACACACACACCGCATTTCCGCGACTGTTTTTTCCCCTTGTATTTTTTTCTTTTTTTTTTTGGTAAACCTTTTGTCAGAATGGAAGGAAACTGTTGGCATATTTTGACACGTTGACATTTTATATTGTTCATTCTAGTATGTAATTCAGTTTCATAAGTCATTTTCTCTCTAAAAATTGAAACTTTCATTCATTTCACAGATTTTCTAGTCCAACCAACAATGACTAATAACCGGTTTATGTTTATGGCCATGTGTATAAAGACTATATCCGTTTTTTAGTCTCCCCCCCAAAAAAAAAAAAAAATGTTGTGACCTACTCTAAAATACAGAAAATACAAGCATAAGCAAAAGCTTTGCCATTTTCTCCTATAATAAAAAGAAAATATACAAAATTTTGTTTAGAGAGAAAGAGAAAAATTGTTGGGGGCAGTTTGCATAACACAAAAAATTTCCATTTCATTTTCTAAGCTTTGCATTAAAAACCTGCTCGCCTAATTTAATTAAAAACCAGCTAACATTTTTTTATTTTCCTCTGACTTGTAGTCCTTTGTTGACTCAGTTGCTGGAGCTGAAATTCATTAAACTTTAAATCGTCATGTGAGAAATGTGAAATATACAAGTAATTTTAAGCATTCCTGATGAACCAACAAATTCTTATCATACACAGAAAATTGTTTGGTTTTCAATTTGAAATTTGAGCAAGGCATTTTATATTTTAATATATTTAAAGAAATGGAATGAAAAGAAATACTCAATTAAAAATTCAAATATTGAAAACAGGCAGATTTCCATGACCAAATGTATTTGAATTTGATTTCTAAAATTTTTCAAACCATTAATTGGTGTTCTATGTGAATTTTGAAAAATTTCGGGATTAAAGAAAATTCTATTAAACTCTGTGTTGCATTTTTCTAGCTTATTTTGATTTTATCTGACAAAGAAAACTTTTAAAAAAATGTAAGTTACTTTGCTTTTCAATTTCTAGAATTTCTTAAAATAAATAAAATTAAATTCTGGTTTTATCTGACAAAGAAAACATTAAAAAAAATTTAAGTTGCTTTGCTTTCCAATTTTTTTTTGTCTGGTCTTAAAATATTCTATAAAATTCTGTATTGAATTTTTCTATATTCTATTGCACAAATTTCCAATGAAAATTGTGGCTACCAGAATGAATTTATAGCCAGATGTTCTGTTCTATTTTTTTTAAAGGATGACAGCTTTTTTTTTCCAGTGATGAAAAATTACAATTTCTTAACTATTCTGCAATTTTAGCCTTTCCTAAAGAAATAAAGATTTAAGTTAAATTCAAAGTACAAATTAAATTTCATTCAATTATTATCCTTGTGACAGAGGTCCATAGATCCTTCAATTTGAAATTCATGCTGTTTTGGTTGACGATTTACAACAATTTGCGATTTCCGTTTTAGGAAACGTTTTGCTCTCTTGCTGTCTGTGTTTTTTTATTGTTGTTGTTGTTGTTCCGCCAACGCCGCCGCCGCCACATAATCAACCAAGTTTATGCGGTGGGTTGTTTGTATATGTTTATGTTTATGTTTATATATGTATGTATGAACGTGTGTATGTATAGCCACGTCCATATAACATAAACATAATTTACAGCATTTTATGCGTATATTAAAGGTGGCAGTGGCAATAATCACAAAAACAGCAGGGTAGCTAAAAGTGCGCAGCTCTCACAATTTGCAACAAAAATAAAAGAATATTTTGTATGTGTGTACAGGTGGCAAAGTAAGTCAGCTTAGTTGCAGGTACAACAACAACAACAACAAAGAAAAACCCAAGTGTAAAGAGTAAAAAGTTAAAGAAAAGAAGACAAGACGAAACGAGACACATTCAACGGAATGTTGACTTGTTTCCGCATTTCTCTGCTTTCCTTTTCTCTCTGTTTGCATATGATTTTAGTATGCCATTTATTGTTGCTGTTGTTGTCGTTGTTGTTGTTGATGTTTATGAATTTGAGTTGCAAATTGTAAGCAAACGACGACACTTTAATATTTAGACATATATAATTTTTTTTATTTTACCTCTACAATTTCATATATTATTAGTTTCTGTCTCTTTTGGGGATTAGGGTCTCTGAATCATCCACAATCATCAACATGATCATCATCATCATTTGTACTTAATCCGTGACGCAGTCCACTTAACCTTTCCTAGTTAGCTAATTGCAATTTTCTATTTCGAATTGTGTTCATCATGGCAATTACATAAACCAAAATGAACTCAACTAAAATGAACGAGAATAGCCGCAGGCACAAAACGCGCCTTGAATCAGAAATTGCCTCACACACACAAATATTGACACGTGTGTGTGTGTGTGTGAAAATATCTGCAGTTAGCTTGTATTTTTGTCGATTCAAAATAGACCAAAAAAAAAATAATTGCCTACTTTCAAAATTGTTCTACTCAGAAATTGCCC
The DNA here is from genome assembly GCA_035078625.1 of Scaptodrosophila scaptomyzoidea. NCBI lineage: Eukaryota > Metazoa > Arthropoda > Insecta > Diptera > Drosophilidae > Scaptodrosophila > Scaptodrosophila scaptomyzoidea. Next base: position 7,098 of record JAWNPY010000056.1, read on the forward strand.
AAGCCAGGAAAATAAATTCATTTCGCTAGCGATAAGTTTTGAGCTTTAAAACAATGTTTTAAATAGGATTTTTTTCTAAAATTTCTTTAGAATTTCTTTTAGCTTTTAAACAATTTTTTAAATATATTTTTGAGTCGCAGAAATCATATAAAAAAATTATATTTTTATATAAAACTTTAATTTTTTAATTTCGCTTGCAATTTTCTTTGTTAAAATTTATCAAATTCTTATATTCTTCTGAGAAATACACTCCCATTTATTTTCAATAATAATTGCAATCCAAAGTGTTAGAAATTCTTGTATTTTTTCGCTTTTATTTTAAAGTTTCCATATACAAAAAAAAAATAAAACAAATTTCCTTTTCAAACATCATTCTTTGATGTAGAATTTTTATTTGTGTAGTTGTCTGTTTTTTATCTTGTTTTTTTTTTTTTTTCTGGAATGTCTGAAAGTCGACAAACCCAATGTTCAAACCCAATACAAATTCCAAACTATTTTTTTGGTACTCGTTGCCACTGCCACTGTCACAACTACGAGTACAACGTATACAAAATGCAACTGCAACTGCTGCTGTTGCTGCTGTTGTTGCTGCTGCTGTTGCCACTGTTTTGTGCCAGTTTAAAACAAGAAGACAGTTTTTCCATATACATGCGAATATTTTTCTTTATGGTTTATTGTTGCATGCCATTTGATTGTGCTTCAATGTCAGAAACAAACCAAAACAACAACAACTGCAACTACAACAGCAACAATAAAACAACGCAGTCAATGCATTGCATACTCTTTTTGCAATTCATCCAATTTCAAGGGTAATCTGAAAACTCTATAAAAAAAAAAACAAGGAATTAAATCAGAAAACTATTAAATTTGATAATAAAACTAATTAATTTCAATACTTCTTTTGCAAATTCTTCTGAAAACTGAAAACTGAGAATTAATAAAATAAAATAAATCTCTGAAATGAGCTCCATTTTCTCTGCTTGAAATAAATTCAAAATCTATTAAAATTATGATTCTAAGCTAGAAATAAATCGAAATAAATTCGAAAACTATTAAAATTATTTTATGTTTATAAAAACAAATCGAAATAAATTAGAAATGAAAAATCTCTGGCAATGAGAAGTGCTCTATTTTCTAAAAATTATCGGAGAAACAAATTATACTATTTTATAAATTTAAGCAAAAAAAATCCTTAATGCAAATTCCCTAATAAATCTGTTATGGTTTGTTTTTCAAACGAATCAGCCGTAAAAAGGAGGAAATGGAAAGTGCTGAATAAAAATGTTTGGTTATGGTGAAATGGGTTTTTATAGGAGGGGGGGATGCGGTTGAAATTGGTGAGTGCATATAAAAAAAACGACGACGACGACGAGAACCGAGGCAGTGACACTGGCAATTGAATGCTAACGGTAGATGCCGAATAACGGTAAAAATAATAGTAACCAGTAAACGCATGACGACGACGATTTTTTTGTTGTTGTTGTTGTTGTTGCTGGTGACAAAGGGGACCACAAATAAACATTGCCGGAGCCGATGGCACAAAGTCGAGCTGAGCGTTTTGACCTCACATAAAATAAGCACAGTTTCAAACACGTGCAATGCGAAAGGATGCTGTGTGTGTGTGAGGCAATATTACTCACATGCGCTATTAGCTGCATGCACGTAAAATATTACCCTCTAGCAAGCCTACAAAAAAAACAAAAAACAAAAAAAATTGTTACATTTGCAATGGCAAGTTTTTGAGATTTTTGTTTCTTACTTCAAAATCAGCACAAAAATTCTATCTTTGAGAAGCAAAAAAAAAGAGAACCGCACAAACGCACATACTCATAAATTCTTTCGTTTCACCCAAAAGCCAAACGAAGCATGGCAGCAACAGCAGCAGCAGCAACAGCAACACAGCCTCAAAAATAAATTTGAACGTCCTTGACATTTTGTGCCGTTTGGCGTTGATTTTTTTCTCTGGTTTAAATATATGTTCTTCTTTTGTTGAAAATGACAAAACAGAAGATATATACAAGTATATATCTACCTATCTATTTATACTTCATTTCATATGCGTCTAATTTGTCCCTCAACTATTATATATAAAAGTATAAATGGCATTTATTTTTTTATGATTTTTTTTAACGAGTTCAAGTCGCTGGCAAGTGAAGCAGAATTCATTAAAATTCAATTAAGTGCAACTTATTATTATTATCCATAAAAAAGGCTAAAAAAAAACCACGATTTTAATTTTCTATCCTTCATTAAAAATCGGATTTTCGTTTAGGGATCAGGATCTTCTTTTTTCATGTCTTGGACACGTAAGAATCAGGAAAAAAATCATAAATAATTAATTAATAAATTTTACTATAAAAATAAAAATTATATTGAAAAACCATTTTTTTTTAATTTCTCGAATACCATTTGAGATGAAGAGCTAAAAATTGGGGTGAATTATATATTATTATAGGTCAAAAAGGCAATGGGGGCGAATTTCCCATATTAATCGGGCTATGCCCTTTTCTTATAGTTTTCTAATTTCATATAAAATGAAGCCTGAGCAATCCTAATTTTTGATGTTTTCCTTTAAAAAAAATCATAATAATTTTTTCTCTTACCTTTTAATATTTTTGTTTTTATTGGAAAATGTCAGTTTCTATTCATATTCAATTTAGTTGTCTGAATGTTTTTTGAAGAACTTGAAAAAATTATATGGATTTTTTAATTTAAACTTAAGAATCAATCCTGGGCAAACCTAAATTGGTCATCATAGACTAATATTGTTTTCCTTTTATAATCTAGAAATTGAAAAATAAAAATGAGATTAATTTAGTAATTAAGAATTGAAGGAAAATTAAATTGAATATTTCGAATTTTATCAATAAATGCTCAGCCTGAAGGTCTTTGTTGCCCTGGCTATATTTACCAATTGTACTTTAGGATTAATTTTAAAATACAATTAAATAAATAAATAAAAACCTCAAAAAATGCTTTTAAATTTTCAGAGAGTCTTTCTGAAAAAAATTCATCTATTTTTGTTAATTTTGATATATGTTTTTAAACTTGTTGCTTAGGATTTGCAGGCCTCTGTTTAACATTAGATTTGTTGTAGTTTCTTGTGCATTTTAAATCCTGCATTTTGTTTTTTTTTTTTTTGCAATTTATATGCACAATGCAGTTGACCAAACAACAAGAACAACAAGTCAAAGTCATGATCATTCCACTCACAACCAACCGCAACAGATACCACAAAATGGCACAAAATGGTTTGCCATAGACATGGTTGGCTGTTTGGTTGGTTGGTTGGTTGGCTGGTTGGTGTCAATGCACCAGACATCGATTCTGGCCCTGTCACTTGGCTGGCGATTAGAAAAGGCTTTTAGGACCTGCCCACATCCAACCAAATCTCTCCATTTCCATCTCCATTTCCATCTCCATCACTTGGCACTTGCTTTGACAAAACACAGTCATCTACGGAAGCCAACAACTTGATTTACTTTATGCTTTGCATGATTTCATTGTTGCTACATTGCTTCCCATTTCACAAGCTTATGTATGTCTCCTTTTCTTTATATATATATATATTTTTTTTTTTCATATTGTCGGATATGTAATATTTCAATCCCATTTCGATTACTGCCGCCTTCATTCTCGTCGTTGGTTCGTGCCAGTTTGAATGGCGCGCGAAAAATGTTTCCTTAATCCAAGAGTTCTCATGTACTCAACAAATTGGTAGAGGATATGGAGAGATGCAAGGATGGGTATAAAAAACAAAAAAAAAAAAGGCAGTCTCTGTCTGTGTATATTGGAATGTTGTCGTTTGAGTATCGAGGTCGATTTTGCATTTGGTTGTTTTGCATTTTTTATTTGTTTTTAGCTCAAAGCACATAACACAAATTCCAAAGTAATTCAATTTATTTGAAAACTACATACATATAGAGAGAGCCCCTCTCTCTCTCCCCCCCCCATCTATGTATATCCTTACACAAAAAATATTCCAAATATTTCAAATGTCCATTACATATTCAATTAAAAAGGAAACAATAATGGAGGGAAAACTCTTGGTTGCATTTCATGTTCTTTGCTTCTTCTCATTGTCAGTTTCTATTCATGTTAAATTAATGTTTTGTAATATTTAAATGGGATTTCAATGGACACTTTTTAGATTTCTTTAAATTGAATAAACGTTCAATATTTTTAAATGGAAAAATTACTGAAATATCTTCAATGATTATACTTTAAGTTGATATTCTAGTCCGTTGAAAAGGTCAGGTAGTTTTTGTAAAACAATTCCTTGAAAATAAACCCCAATTCACAAACTATAAATATTTAAAATACAAATATTAAAAATAATTTACAAAAAAAGATTAAATATATAATAAATTTTTGAAATTATTAAGGTCAATGTTTTAAAATCATTTTTTGCAAAAAATCAAAGCGGATAAAAATTACTCAGGGAAGATTTATTCAAAGAATATAAAATAAGTTAATTTTGTTTTATTTGAAATATTTCAATTTTTACATATTAGTTTAATTGCTTGTTGGGAATTTGTTATCAAATGACATTAAGCATATGTAAGTCTTTCAAATGCAAGTTGCACAAATTGTGATTTCAATTTTCAAGAGTAAGAAAATAATTGGAGCACCCTTTTTTTTTTTGTTTTTTTTTGTTGTTATTTTTCTTACAGAATTTTGCAGAATTTATGTGCTTAGTTGGCGTTTTAATGATAAACATAATAAATTCTTTTGCCAGTCTTTGCCAGTTTTTGCCCATCTTGGCATATATAAATAAGTTATTTGTGTTTGTTTTGTATTAATAGCAGCAAACAATGACGACGCACCCAGCATCCTCAATCCCCAAGATTTTCTATTTGTTAGTTGTTGTTGTTGTTGTTCTGGGCAGTTGAGTTCAGTTCAGTTCAGTTCAGTTCAGTCGAGTTGAGTTGAGTCCAGCGTAGCAGTTTTCCAATTTGAGTACTTAAGCTAGTACATTTCTCAGTCAGTTTGAAAGAAGAAGGAGAAACTTGGCTCCTTCTCCTGCTCCTGTCAACTGAAAATCCTTATCGCTGGCAAACATATGCCTGGCAGTCAGTCTGCTGCTGCTGCTGCTGCTGTTATTGCATATCCTTAAGCATTTCCAAGTCCAGTCGACTCAACTCAACTCGACTCGACTCATTTTGTGTATTGCGTATTCAGCTAAAACTTGTGAAAATATTATAGAAAATATCTATGTCTCTGGGATTTGGTTTACTCTTCTTCTTCTCTTTTCTCTGACTGAATTGTGGATGGTTTGGCAGGCATGTTTAATCTTTGTTAAATGAAACATAAATTTAACGCACATTTAAGTGCCAAACTAAAGATGATAAATTGTTTTCTACTGTATACAACAACAATAATCAAACAAGAAAGAAACCAAGCGAGAACTGCTTGAAAAGCCAATAATGCCAAAGACCGACAGCTGACAACAACAACAATAACAACAACAACAAAAGAACAAGAAAGATGATAACTAAACCAAGAAATATACCAAAGTCATAGGACATACATAGACACACTTACAATGCCTGGGCAGTTGAACTGAACTAAACTAAACTGAACCAAACCAAAGCGAACCGAAGCAGCGGGCAGTCAGTCAAATAAATTGAACCACGCTTTAAGCATGACAGTCTCACAAATGAACGAGTCAGTCAACAAGCAGAACTGAATCGAACCAGACCAAAAGTAAAGCAGAGCAATCGAGTCCAGCCTCCGGCTCAGTCAACTACTCTGTCAGTCAGTCAGTTTGTCAGTCATTCAGTCAGTTTGTCAGTGGGTCAGACAGACGCACAAGAACAACAACAACAATAAGAATATCAGCAATGACAGCAACATTGGCAGGCTGGCAAGGCTCACAGGCTGGCAGGCTATGCAGGAAGGAAGCATTTACTCAAGCGATAAGCGTCGTGTAACTTTTGTTATAATAATTTGCTTGACTGCTGCTTTTGGCACCGAAAAACGTTAAATATCTGCAACAGCAGCCGCAGCACCCAGCCAATAATATATATATATATATATATATAGAAAGATATATATATATGTGTATTCATATAACGAGGCAGCAAATTGATTGAGCCAACGACAACGACAACGAAACGACAATGAAAATGAAAATGACTACACGGCATGGCAAGCAGCGATTTTTACCAAATAAAATAAAAACAGTAACAATAACAATAACAACAACAAAAAAATAAAATTGTATATATCACACATATCTATAAATTGAACAATAGTGAAACAATAGAAAAGAAAAATTGAGAACAAAAATGTATACTCTTTTTTTTTTGACCAAGTTATGGCAAATTTTCCAAAAAGAATAATTCATCGATTGATCTAAAATTTATTCTAGGTTTTATCCTTATAGTTTTGACTGTTGGTTTGGTCCACTTTTTCCAGTTTTAGGCCCAATAGAACAAGAAATCTTTCAAGTATGGAATTCAAACATTTAATAAATTTTTGATCAATGTTTGATTTTTATTTAAAAAAAAAAAAGACTAAAACTAGAATCATAATTTTCAAATGAATTTTTAAATACCTAATTAAAAGTTTATTTTTATTTCTTATATTCAATAAAATCGCTTGAAAAAACGTTTCAAAAATTAAAATAGTTTGCCACATAAAATATGTGTTTTCTAAAGGTTTTTTTTTTAGCCCAAAATTGGAAAATGATATACAAACTTCTTGGATGAATTTTAGTTTAATTTTGAGTATTTTTGTTTATTGATTTATTGAAATAATAATTTTTATTTGGCTAATTTCCCTGGAAAATAATTCATTTCATTACAATTAGTTAAATTCTTTTGCCATTTGGTTAGTTATCAAAGTTTGTAACACAAAATCCATAAAAGTTGCTTTGTTTCTGCATTAACTTTTTATTATAGTTACAGAATCTTATTATTATTCCCTGGTTGCCAACATTTTCTAATGACACTGAAAAGACATTTATTACAAGTTTGTCTTATTACCGAAATACATTTTTTATATTATTGTAAAAAAGAGAAAAAAAAACTAAACACCGTTGCATAAAAAGGAACAACTCGCTGGTCACAAAGTTCATGGCATAAAAATGAAATAAAAAAAAAAAACCAAGAAATTTATGCGCATGCATTTATAAACGAATTTATGTGTGTGTATGTTTTTTTTTTGTTTTTTTTTTGTATAAAATTGTAGAGTTTTTGTGCGTAAGAAGGGCGAAAATACTGCAACGGAAACTGGCAAACTCATATACATTCCACATATGTTTTGGTAATATTTTGTATTGCCCTCTGACTTTTTGTGCCCCGTCCATTGATTTATGCCACATGAGTATCACTTCAACTGTCACATAAAAATGCATTTGACTTTTTAATTTCAAGAGTTTCTTTCGTTCTGTTTATTATTTTTAATTTTTTAAAGATTAATCTACAAGAAATAAAAAATATGTTTCTTTTCTTATTTACAGCGTTGTTTCTATTGACAGAGGAAAGCTGGGCAGGCCAATTAGATAAAGGACTCTCTAGTCGCCGCCCACAAGGCAACCAAAAACCAAAAAAAAAAAGGACAGCAACAGAAATAATAAAAAGGTTTGACCAGAAACCAATGAAAGTCCATGAAATGCCTATAAACAGAGGCGCCTAAAAGCACGCAACGAAAACTGAACCAAGCAATTTGCTAGCAACACAAAACAATATACAAAAAAAAAACCGAAAACAACAAATCATGTAAACAAGTTACGGAAACATATAACGGAAAAGCAACTTTGGAGAGCAACAAAGTGAAACTGCTTCAAAGAAGAACACAGCAAAAAAAATACAAGAAAAAAAAAGGGAAAAATTTCATACACCAAATAACATTCTATTTAGATAAAGTTTTTTTGTCTTGAACTTTTATATTTTTTTTTTTGGTTCGTTTTTGTTTACGGTTTTATTGTTGCTCGATGAAAGTTAAAGAGCAAATCAGTAAGAACGAAATATTTAACCAGAAGATAAAACCGGACATAAACCAATTCAGTTTCAGTGGTTCTTGTTGAGCTGTTTAAAAACTCTCAAGGTCAACGACCAACGAGGGACAAGCATCCAAAAAAACAACATCAACAACAACACACACACAAATGTCAGCAGCAACAAGCCGCTTTCAACAGCAACAACAACAAGAAGAAGAAGAAAAAGAACAAGAACAATCAGAACGCTCAAACTTTGTTGCCCAAGAAACGATTTAAAAAAAAAAAGGAAAAATTTCCCTTTCCCTTATTTTGTGTGCGTAAAGATTTTTGATAAATGGCGCCTAGGGCCAAGAAAATTATGGCAAGGCGAAAGTAAAAGATGCCAACTGATTTGGCGGTTTGAGTCGAGTCGAGTCGAAAGCGGGGCAAATTGAAAGACCAGAAAAGGTGGCAAAGATAAGAAAATGCCACAAAAACAACAACAACAACAACGATACTAGAAGCGTTCCTATCTTTCTTCAAAAAAAAAAACAAGGTGAAACTGAAACTGAAAGAGCAAACGAAGAGAAGTAAAGCGTAGAGAGACCTGAAGACTTCGATAAAATCAATTGCTGTGGAAAATTGTTTTCGTTTTCGTCACCGGGCAAAAGCGTAAAGTAGAAGCCAACCTCCAAACCTCAGGCCAACTCTGTCAGGACCACAAACCAGACTTTTCAACTTTGTCTCCCCAGGCAATTTGACTGTGTTGGCTCTTCTGTCTCGACGCCTTCAAAAGTCCCTCAGATCTGTGTGTTTGTGTGCCCCCCAAAAACGGTTAGCTGTTTTCTTCTCCTTTTTTTTTATTGATTTGGCCAAACCCGAAAAAGCCACTCAATTACAGACATAACAATATGTTTCCATTCCTCACTGTCGACGTCTTTTTATCATGGTCAGTCATTGCAATAACAAATTAAAAGAACTTTGAACAAAAAAAACAAAACAAAAAACATAAAAAACAACAAATTGTGTTTAATAAACAAACAGAAGAATGTTAAGCAAAAGAAACAAATCTAAATAAATTACAGTTCATCGGAGAAATAATAAAAAACAAAAATCCTTAATTTAAAAGTGAATACATAAAAAAAAATAAACAAAAAAATAAACAGTCAGTCAGTCAGTCAGTCATAATGAGTTACCTACAGAAGACACATGCAACAAAGGGCCGATTGCGCCTCCGTGTCCGCCCTGCTGATGCTGCCACAGTCCACGTCGTCACAGCCGTTGCCGCCTCGGCCAGGACGTGGCTTGTTTATGGCATTGGATTGCTAATTATGCTGCCAGGTGAGTGAAATTGAGATAATTGTAGAACCTAAGCAAATAAGTTGCCCATTTGATGAGGAGAAGCTAAAAAATAATTAACCAACTTTATCTATACATATACAAAAGCAATCCAGGTAACCTTTTTAACTAAAAGGCGTTGAGAAATATTAAATTGTTGGCCTTAATTACACTGAAAGACTTGGTAAAAATAGCTCAGTTTTATGGTCAAAATCGAATCAAAACTAAGGAAACCACAGCTAAAACAATGCGGGATTTTGACAATTTTTTTATTGGGTTTAATTGAAAGTGCAGATTTTTTTTACCTAAGATTTTTAAAGAATATACAATTCTTAATTAAAATCGATTAAGAATTGACCAAGCTGCATTATAGTTGCCATAATTTATCATTTATTTTGAATGAAATGAAATTTGTCCAAATAAAATAAAATTCTTATAAAAATGTAACTTTTTGAAGGCTTTTCAAAACAATGGGCAATCAATTTAGATAAAAGTGGACAAAAATCCAAGTTTGAGGTAACAAAATTGATAGTAAAAAGTGCTGAAAACATTGTTGATAAGGGCAAAACTAACACATGGCATAAAATGTGGACATTTGCATTTGAGCTCAAGTTTTATGAGCAGAGGAGATGACATGAAATCTACTATTTTATTTTATTTCATTTTCCCAGGGACTATTGGAATGTCCAGTTAGTTGTCCTTGCTGAGTCAAATGGCTGTTTGTATCTACATTTTATTTGTGTCTCTCTCTCTCATTTTAGTTCTTGTTATTTGTTTTTTTTTAGTAGGTATTATTTTTTTTATATGTATATTTTAGCTATGCATAAAATGTCTGAAAGGCACGTTTCATTTTTGGCAGCATTTGTCCTAGAGAAAGAATCAGCGGCAAAGGATGCCAGTGAAACTAACAGGAAAATAATCTGATGCCTTCCTTCTTACTGTCCGAAAGGTGCTTGTATTTTTTCTTTTTTTTATTTTTATTTGTTTTGTGCTGATTGTCATTGTATTTGATTTTTATTTTATTTCATTTCATTTCATTCTTTGTTGATGTTGTATTTTTTTCTTGTGCATATTTGATATCATATTATTATTATGAATATTTTTTAAATATCTTTCTTTGTCTGGCTGGGATTTCAATATCCATGCTAATTTTGTGTTTCTCTCTTTTGTAATATCCTTTTCTTATCTGCTGAATATAAATAAATAAATATTCATGGCAAGGCAGCGTCAAAAATCACAACTGGCTGACTGACTGGGAAATATTTAAATTTCAATTATTGCTTAAATTCAATATGATTTCTTCTTTTTCTTCTTCTGGCTTTGACTTGAATTTTTCCCCATCCTAGGATTTTTATGCAAATAGAATTAACAAAATATGTTACAAGTTAGTAGCAAACATAGAATGCAATGTAATTAATTAATTAAATGATGGCTGCGTCACAAGTTGCCACAAGGAGCAGAAGTAGAAGTGGGGCAAGTCAAAACCAAAGGAAACCAAGTCCTCTACCTACAGATGGAGATAATGTTGGCCATTAATCCACCACATAGACCACAAAAATACAAAAGCGCCAAAAAAGAGAAAAACTACAAAAAAATACACAGAGAAAAAACCACAAGTCGAATGGCAACGAGTTCAATGCTCAGCTCACTGAAGGCCAATGAACCTGACAGGACAGAACATAACAGAACAGAACCGAATGAACCAACGCAGGCAGAGACAACTGGGCAAATAGCCAGAGTAGCACACAGAGCACGGTTAGAGCCGCTAGTTTTATCCCAAAAGGCTACAACAGCTGGCAAAAATGTGCACATGCAGTTTACTCACACACAGGGAGAGTGAGGAGTAGAGGGAGGACTACGGACAATTGGACAAAGAGGACAGTAGGCAGCTTAGCTGGGCCCAAACCAGCAATGCAACTGTCGCCATGTCCGTGTCCATATCAAAGTTGTTTTTTTTATATATATATATATACCAACTATAATATATAGTATGTGAGCCAACAGGCTGACCAAAAAAAAAAAAAAACAAAAATACCAAGCAAAAGGGAAATGAAGAAAATTAAAACTAAAGATCATAGGAATACTTTTTATTAAAATTATAAAGAAACCAAGTTAAGCGATCGCTAAAATATTATAGAAACTGAAACTTCAATTCGTTAATCAAGATTGGTTCTAAATCTTTTTCAAAAATATTGTAGAATATTTAGAGTATTTAACGCCCTGAATTCAAAACTTCCATAAATGGCTTATAGGTTTTTATATATTGAATTATAAAACAAAACCTGTTCAATCGCAAAAATATTGTAGAACAAATTCCTAGAGTATTTAATGCCCTGAACCCAAAACCTTAATTTTTTTATAAGGATTGGTTCTTGTTCTTGTAGTAACTGAAATATTACATTCTGAAGCTAAATCTTCTTTTGTATAAATCTATCAAGATTGGTTCCAGATCTTTAATTGTCAAGTTCTCGAGTTTTATACAAAGTTCGTGTGAAAAATCCATGTATAGTAAACTTTCGTAATTTCATTCTTATAGACAGATTTAGGCAGATTTAGGTGAAGAAGAAAAAAAAAATGGCCCAAAAACTGTTTCCAAAGTGAACAAAACTTGGTCAACGTCAACCCCATCAACTGTCGTCGTCGTCGTCGTCGTCGTCAGTTATGTGTGTAGGGGAATGGGCCCGTATATATTTCAGTGATTGCCATACCAAATCCGCATCCAAATCCGAAAGCCTGTCTGTGTCTATGCTTTTGACTCCACTCTTTCTTTCTTTTTTTTTTTTTTTTAGTATCTACTACATATAGGTAAGGAAAAGGGAATAGATGGGTAAGCTGGGTATTGGCATTTGGCAGTAGAGATTGGCGGATATCTGAATAGTTGCCATGGTTGTTTGCTGCTGCTCGACTCCCTATGGTAAATTTCAATTTACTAAACGTGCATTGCATTTTTATACAGCCAAAATGAAAATAGAATGTTGTAGGTGGATCGTATAATTTTTATATTATAAACTTGAGTTTATAATGAAATTTTGTTTCTATTTTTTTTTTAAATGGAATAATCCTTTCTAACTTTATTTTTTTTTTGTTATTTTTTGCCTAAAAACTTTGACACGTTTTGAAAAGCGCAACGGCATTTAATGCGTGAGAGAGCAGCTGCACTTGTCCTGTGCGGAGGAGGAGTAGGAGGAGGAGAGGAGGAGGCTGGTAAACCCACGCGCGTGCACTGAATTTTTGTGCCCCGGGGCGAGACAAACGACTCCAACAACTGCAAATGCCGCAGAGTCTCAGAGACAGAATCCGAATCCCTTCTATCCATCTATCTACTTATATTGGTATGTCTGTCTGTCTGTCTGTCTATCTTTTTGTCGACTTTTGTTTGTTGGCTTCGCTTGAAATGAAATTTGTTCTAGGATTACAAATGGCGAGTATTAGAACTGATATACTTTTGGTTTTTAGAGAGAGCGAGAGAAATAGATGACTTGCGGATGCTGGGAAAACGAATTATTTTATTCAACTCTTTGCTGTTCGTCAGCTGTGTTAAACTTTTAAGAAGCTGTCCAGTTTGCTGGCTCATCATTAAATAAAAAAAAAGAAAAATATGAAAAGAGGCTTTAATCTCTCTTAAGAGTCTATTTATAGTTGCCAACTTGGTCCAGTCACGATCCTTTCACATGCATTTTTTTCCCCCTCAAATTTGGACAGAAATTCGAGGTTTTGTAATCAAAATAAGAATAACCGTTGACAGCAGCAGGTTTTGGCACGTTGTGAATTATGAAAGGTAGAATTATATATTATATATATACATATATACGACACGTGGTGTTATCATCTGTCTGTCAGTTTCTACTTGCTTTAATCAGCTTCATGTATTTATGGTACCTGTGATGGTCGTTAAAAACGAAACAAAAACCTCAAAAATTTAACCAAAAATTTGGGTTGTGTTTTTTTTCAACTAAATAATTTATGTAGAGCAGTAATAAAAATGCGTGGCCCTGTAAAAATCTTGAAAATTTAAGCCACAATTTTAAATAAATTGGCAAAATTTTAAATATTTATTGCTCTGATTAAATTTATGCTACTCAATTGAAAGTTCATTTAAATATGATTCAAATATTCAGGGAATTTTACTAAAAATTTGAAATAAAATTTATATTTATATTTATAAAAAAAAAAAAGCAAAGATAAGGCAAAATGTTGGCTGCCCAAAACTACCTATGCTTTTATGTTTCTGTGTGTGTGTGTGTGTGTGTGTGTGTGTTGTTAATGGATTAAATGAACGTTAGTCCATGAATACCTTTAGAGCCTTTGAAGTCCCAACCAAACCAAGCCCACAGTTACCGTTACCCACACTCATCCAGTCTCATTTATCCCAGGTCTTTTTTATATTTTGCTGGCTCACTGGCTCTCTGGCAATGCAAATAACGTGATTTTTTATTTATTTAAAACATTGTTCTCTAAGCGGCAACCAAATATAAATTCTTTTTTTTTCTTTTTTTTTGGTTTTGAAAAGGTTTTACCTATAAAAATTTTGGTGGAAAAAAAAATGGAAGAAAATACGCGAAATGCGGCATATGAATAATTTGTTTAAATAAACATGAACGTATAGGTAAATAATAAATGAACTTCTACTCGTGCACACGCACAGTTAAATGCATATTCATACACATGTGTGTGTGTGTGTGTGTGTGGTAAACAAAAATTGCGTAAATACATAAGCTTGGGGATAGAAACCAATGTAGCACAAAATCGCATCCAGCTGATGACACACACACACACACAGAGACAGACAGACACGCATAGTAACAAATTTTCAAATGTATAAATTGTGGCACACAGATATACTTGCATCTGCCACACACAAACAACCACACATGACACTGCTATAAATATTGCAATTGAAATTTATTTAGCATATTTATTGTGCAACAGAAGAAGCAGAAGCAAAAGAGATGGTCAAAATTGTTGAAGATATGTTTGTCTGTTTGGATTTGTGTGTACGTAAAATGGCATTTTAAAATCCATTTTATAGCCGTACATTTATTTAAAACAACAACAAAAAGAAAGATAAAACACCAACAACAATAAACAATGTAAGCAAAAAAAAAAAATAACAACTTTGGCAATGACAATAAAGAACTCAGATGATACAAAAGTTATATGTTGGACACTGACCGAAAATTAAATACACTTTTTTAATAAACAACAAAAATAATACTTAATAATTATAATTATTTTTAAAAAGCTCTGAAAAATAACTGAAAGAATTCTGAAATTAATTATGAGTTTTTAATTCGAGTTGAAGAACTAAAATAATTTAATTTAATTTTTAGTTTGATTGACTGAAAATAAAATACCTACATATTTTTATTATAATTATTTGGGACTTTAAAAAAAATTTAATAAACATTTAAACAACTTTAGAGAGCAAAATAAAAGTCGGAAATTGATTATTGATTTTTAATTCATCAATTTAATCATTTTTTTCAATTTTTAAATATCAGTTTTGAATTCATTTTGATTAAAGTAAATTGAAGATTTAATTTAATTTTCTATTTTTATATTTTTTTATGTTTTCCCATGTTTTCTTTTCTTTTGTGTTCGTTCGCTTTGAATCCATATTTCTCCGAGAATTTTTAAATCTTTCTATAGAAATTATGTTTTATATTTTTTTGCTTTGATTTTCATTTTAAAGCGAAACTGATTTTGGCGAAAAAAAAATATATATAATCCGAAATAAGTAGAAAAAAAAATAAAATTTAAAAATAACAAACACATAAAACAAAGTCAGTTGTCCACCCAATTGGGATGCCAATTGGGACGCTGGGGAAAATGGACTTTGACAATGGTCTTCGCTCTGACTGTGCGCGTGTGTGTGTGTGTGTGTGTGTGTGTGTGAGAATTTTGGTCTGACCACATTTTATGATAACAGTAGCAACAACAGCAACAACAAAAGCCACAAACAACAATGGTCGTAAACAAACCAAACCAAAACGAACCACCGCAATTCCCTTGAAGGTGTATTTATGTGTGTGTGTGTGTGTGTGTGCGTCTAGAGCTTTGAACGCAATTATTTAAATGCTTTGTTTTATTGTTTTGTTGAATATATAAACCAGTAAATGCATAAATGGCCAAAAAAAAAAAGAAAATCGTTTAACCGCATAAGTAGCCATAATTTCTCTAATTTAAGTGCCAAAGACAAACAATTTATCAAATATAATTTTTTGTGCCTACAAATAGTTTAACAAGTGGATTTATTTTTATTGCAAAAATAACTTTGCTAAGCCCTGGCAAGGACAGTGCCAGTTAATTTTGTACGTGTTGGGATAATAAATACATATAAAAACTTATCTAGAAAAGTCACCAAAAATCACTGCTCATCACTACTCTATTTACCCGTATTCGATTGAGTGCCCAGGATTCTAAGCAAAAAAAACAAAGAAACAAAGTGTTTATTTATGTCCTCAAGTGTGTGTCCTGGACTTGACTGCACTTGAGCACATAAAAACAGAAAGTAAAAGTGGCAAAGCCGCTTATACGTACAATTGCCAGCTAATTAAAATGATAATTACTGAATATACTAGAAAAATGAAAACTACCTATAAAGTTTTTTCCTCTCTTCTCTTCTCATCGAACGAACAAAGCTTAAAAGCCGTAAAAACCTCAAGAGGTTAAAGAGTGTGTATATAAAACGTTTTGCCAGCCTGTTTGGCTATGCCCGCGGTTAGTTAAACAGTTTGAGTTCAACTGGTTTTCCGTGACCCATGATTAACAGTTAAAATGCCGTACAGCAAAATGGACCAGCATAAAATTGTGCACAGAAAAGGAGTAGAAGTTGCTCTTGCTGCTCCTCCTCCTGGGTGGGCAATGCAAGGTGTTTGTGGCTAGCCCAAAAAAGATACAACAAAACACAATGAAAACCAGCAGACATTCTACCATTTACTTTGTACAATAGTTCCCATTTTAATACACTGCAACTATAATAGTAAAACGAGTATAAAACCAATTGGGAACTCACTCAAAAACTGAATATCTCAGAGCAGGTAAAAGTTACAGTCTTTAAATTGAATTCTTTATATGCCTTATAGTGTCGTCTGTTTGTCTATAGATTTTCATCACGATGGGTTACCAAAAACCAGAGATCTTGTCAAAGACAGTTGTAGTCCAAAGCTTGAGAGACCTAACTAAAAACTAAATATCTTAGAGTAGGTAAAAGTTATAGTCTTTAATTTTAATTCTTTATATGGCTTATAGTGTCGTCTGTTTGTGTACCAAAAACCAGAGATCTTGTCAAAGACAGTTGTAGTCCACAGTGTATTTCTAAAAAAATTAAGAGCTAGAAACCCGTTTTTTATTATTCATTAACTTGGGGAAGTTAAGAGTTAAAGTCTTTAAATTTAATTCTTTATATACCTTAAAGTGTCTACTTTTTGTATTTAAATTTTCATTCTGATTGGTATTGAAACACCAGAGATCTCTCACAGTGTATTTCATGGATTTTATATTATTTTTTCTTATTGCTGCACAAATTTTTTGCTGGGTAAACAGTTTGTCCGTCTGTCTGTCTGTCTGTTTGGCTACCATTCATTATTAACTATATGTAAAACTATATAAATATATGTATATGTATATGCAGGAAAGACAATTTTGGCTTCTCTGTATTCTTATCCAAGTTCTCTACCCACACACACAGAGTTGGCCAAAAAAAAGTATGCCACAATATTTTTACTTATTGTCTCTGTTTTTACAGAAACATTCAGACGACGACGACGACTACGACTCAGACCCAAAGACCCAAAACCATATCCATGTGCCATGTTCATGCCCATGTCCACCATTCATGTATGTTGGCACTTTTGCTGTCGTGCATTGTTTGTGGCGTTGACCCCGTTCGGTTCCCGACTAAGAAGGAACAGCAGGAGCAGAAGCAGAAAAGCATTGGAAAGTCAGGCGACAACATGGCTGTCGAAAATAACAGTGACAGTGGCAGGGTAGCCATTATGTTTGGATTCTCCATACTTTTCCGCTTTACTTCTTATTTCCCGTCTATTTTTATCTCTGCTGCTTCTGCTGTTCTCATCTTTCTTTGTTGTTGTTGGCATTTTTTTTTTGTTTTTAATTGCACAAAACCAAAAACCAATCCTTCTACCATCTCTGTGTCCCCAGACTTGCCTCAATTTCAAGCCGACCAACCGTAACTGCCACAACTCGCATTTGTATATTGCGGTTGCCGCCAACTTTAAAACATTTGCCATCTTAATGCCACTCAGGCTTGGCTCTCTGCTCTGCGCTCTGCGCTGTGTCCTATTTTTGTGCTCCTGTATTATCCTGGCCTGCTTGTCTGTTGCATATTTTGTTTAAGCACCCAAAGTGCAGCAAGTGTGGGAATGGAAAATGCCGCTGACAGGTGACAGTTTACTAATTGGCAATTTAGCAGCCAAACATTGTCCGTCCGTCCGTCTGTCCGTCCGGAATCGATTCAATATTTCAATGCAACAGTCTTTCAATTCAATTGCTTTCCACTTTTCTGATAACTTGGCATTCTTCTTCTTCTTCCTGTTGACATGGCTGGCCAGCCAGCCAATCAATTAATCAAACAATCAATATTTCCTTGGACTGCAAATTGCAACAATCGACTGAAATGACTGATTATTAATTCATGTAATTAAAACTTAAAAAATGTTGTCAAATTGAAAAGAGTTGTAATTAATTAATTTCTTGGCTTTCGTCATAATTGAAAATGGCCCAAAAATATAAATCTATGTAGTATAACATTTACTGTAAGTGGCATGTAATAATAAAAGAAGAAGTAGAAGAAAAAACAATACGAAACCAAAACAAAATCAGAGCAAAGGGAGCAACAAACGAGCTTAACACTAACTAAATATTTGAACGCGACTCGAGAGTGGAAAGTGGAAAAAGAATGGGGCCCAAAGTGGCCGCGGCTTTAAGCTGCTGGCAGACTAAACGGTTAAAATGAGCCAAGAACAAAGTCGAGTCCAGCATAGTCTCACAGTCTTCTCACAGTCAACATGAGCCCGCAGGCCAACTGCCCCAACTGCCCCAACCTGCCATTGCCACTTATGGGGGAAGTTGTTGCATTTAACCTCGTACTGCAACTGGCAGCTGGTTGGCCTGGCAAAGTGTCGAATCTAAATTATTCAGACGAGGCCAAACACTTGATGTCCTAATGGTGTTTACATGCCTGATTATAATGCCGTGAATGGCGATGATAATACGTTAAAGAGCCCGAGGCAAGAGCAGCTGCTTGTTGCCGGTTGCTGCTTGTGGGCGTTCCTTGGTTGGTCAACAGAGTATGAAACTAAACAGTATGATACTTGAGACAAACACTCATCATATACTCACACACATATGCTGCTTCTATAGTATAAAGCAAATAGAAAATGAGCGAATAAAAAAAAGAGAAAAATGGTTTGGTGAGTTTGTGGCAAAAGTAGCAACTAACTATGTCAATTCATAATCAGAGCGACAGTTTCTCTCCCATAAATAATGATAGAAATATTTATTTATTTTATTTTATTAATTGTAATTCATTATTTTAAATGAAAAAATTTAATTTGTTTTTATAAAGTGTTCTGAAAATGACATAAAATGTGACAGATACGACATTTTTAGTACATTGTCCATTGACAAATTCAACTGACTGACTGACAACGAAATAAACTTGTAAATATCACTGACACAATTTCTATCCATCCATCCATCCATCTACTTACTCTTGAACCCCAAAACTGACCCAGGTTGGCCCCACTTATTTTTATTTTTTCGTATAGGTTAGGTAAACCAGGTTTTGTGTAGTACAACACACAGATGCAACAGCTGCAACTGAGCGAGTGGGCGAGTGAGTGACTCACGACATGAAATATTTTACAAAAAATTGATTTTCAACGAAAGCGATTTCGATTCCAATTGGATTGCTAGTGGCAATTGTAACTAGAAAGGGTTGAGGGTCGATGCCGCTGGCGTTGGCAGTGATGATTGCAGGCAAGTGCAACAAACCAAACGAAATCCGCTCAACAAATACACACAACCCAACCAACCAACCAACGAACCGCCCAGTCAAGCAGCAGCCATTTAAACTAACAGCCATCGAGCAAACGTCTGGCTATGGATTCAGATTCCAAGTTTGGATTCTGTGTGTGTGGGTTTTTTTTTTCTTTTTTTGCCATCAATCAAAAATTGCTATACTGACAGCTGTGCAGCACAGGAGTCTCTGTAAGGATATGGAATAGATTTTGGCGTGGTTTTTCGCTTCCGCCAATACGAAAAACGAAATTGAGCGAATGCAGAGCAAGTGAGTTTGTTTTTCTACATGTGGCGCGTGCAAAAGAATTTGTTGCAAAAATGCACATTTGAATTGGAAATATGCTGCAGGCGTTGCATGTTTGCGTGACTCTAGTAGCATTGTATTTGTATAAGGAACATCCCTGTCTGTGCGTGCGTATGTATGTATGTATTAATAAAAACGACATTTAACGCATTTTCCACACACTGCCGAGTTTAGGACACATAAATTCACTCCCACTCTGCCATTTCCAGTTGTGAATAGGTCTGTGTGCCATGTTAGACTTGTTAGTGATCCAAGGAAATCTACACTCAATCCTTGTTACTTATGACAACAGGAGCAGCAGACGACAATTGGTGTGCTGAGCCATCAAAAGGGGTTTGTGGTCTTCTGACAGCACAAGTAAATAAAATCCAAAACATAGCAGCATCTGGGAAAAGTAAGACATAAAAATACCTTTATCAAAAAAACATACCAAAGCTCAAAGATGTCTAGCTTCAAAATGCTTTAGAAGACAATCTCTTTATGATCCAAAAATGACAAGCAATCTATATTTTTTCAAAGCTTAAAATTCTTTTTGATTTCTTTAACATTAAAAAAATATATATAATTGAATATGTCTATTTCAAAAATAATATTTGATGGCTTAAAAAATTCGTCTAAATAAACTAAAACTTTTTGGATTTTTCTTTAAAATAAATCCTCTAAATAAAATTGAAAACTCCAATAAATAAAATATATACTGGCTTATATTTGATGACTAAAAAAATTCCTCTGAATAATAAAAAATCTTGGAAAAAACATATATTTACACAGCCAAAATTTTACCGGACTTTTTGTGCCCCAAAAATCCTGTTTGATGATTAAAAATATCCTATAAATAAAATTTATAATTTAAAAAAAAGTTCCTATTAGGTTTACTAGCTTAAAAACATTTTTAAAAAATATTTATTTGTACAAAAACGAAAATATACAGGTATTTGTATAGCTAAAATATTTCTGGTTTGTTCTAGCTTTAAAGAATTAAACTTTTTGAAATATTCATAGAATATTTAAAGTGTGCTTTTTTCAATAAATCTTTATTTTTAAAATGAGTTTTCTTTTCTCAAATTTTCATTTATTATCACGTGACCATCTCTAAGATTTTCTTTTTTTTTAGCCCCGCTGACATTTCTGGCACTAACAGCAAACACGTACAAATTCTCTTTGGTGTACCAACCCCTTCCATTCCTCTCCACTGTCATTTTGAAATTGCTTCATGCGGGTAAATGCAGTCAGGCTGCTACTGCTACTGCTGCTACTGCTGTCCAACTGGCGGCAGGAGGTCTATTTCCAACAGAGAACACCTTATCATTCACATCCTCCCGCCATCCAGGCCTTTACTACACTTTCGATAATCATATATGACGGCGGGTCGCAATTTCAATGGTCCCGGCTGGGCGTTTGTGCCTAATTCTGTTATCGTTATCTAACAGTTAAACGACAAACGCATGCATGCCACGTACAACAACAACAACAAGAGGAATTTACACGATCTGTGGTTGCACTTGTTTGTATAACTCATACGCCGCTTATGACTACTGTGTAACATAGTAGATATTATATTATATTGTTGTATTGTTGTAGTATTGGTATCTGTGGTTTTGTCATTATTTGTTGAGAGATTGAGGTTTTTATATTGTATAAAGTATATTCATTTTGTCACGAAGCTTGTAACACATAGAAGGAAACGTCGTAGACCCCTCAAAGGTATCTGAAACTTGATCAGGGGGTCCCTCAGTTTTAAAGCTATCTTGATGAAACTTGGTGACAAGGCTTCTAGTATGGTCCAATGAGACATTTGTCGGAACCAGCCTGATCGGACCATTACGTACAAATCCAATTGGAACAAAACTCTAACAGCTCCCGAAATCTAATTGAAAAAAGTATGTAAACTTCGTAGCCCCGAAGTTAACTTTTTTTATATTTTTAAAAGTTTAAAAAGGAAATAAAAAATTTTCATACAAAAAACAAGAGAATTATAGGAATACTAAGAACAATAATAAAACCAATTTTTTTTCAGGTGTAAAAGTAATTTTTATTTCTTGCACTTTCCTTAGTTTAGTATTTTCTATGCTGTTTATTTTTTAAATCTTTTATTCTTTTGTTGCAATATAAATCACGCTAAATTCATTACATTTTGTAATTAAAAAATTGAAAAAAAAAGAAAAATTCTTGGTTAATGCATTTTAATGTAATTGTCATTAATAACGCGTTGGCATTCTCAAAACCATTAAAGATAATGAAACACTTTGCCAGTTAACGTTAACTGCCAGTAAAATTTGCATTTCACTTAACCAACATAAAAATAATTATTAAAAAAAAAAAAAAAAACCTGAATAAAATTAATTCAACTTTAAATGAAAGGAAATATTGTTAACTTTTGATCAAAAATTAATCAAAATTTATATAGGCAAATCATCGCTTGAATTGGAATAAACTAAGGTGAGAAAAACTTGATGCAAACCTTTAACTAAATTCATATGCAAATCAGAGCACAAAAAAAAAAAATCTAAAGTTTTATAGTTCATATAGGAGGCAAGTTTTTGTGAAACAAAAAAGTTTGGCATGTTTCAACCAAAAAGATTTAAAACTTTTGCATATTCATAAACCGCAAAAAAAGAAAAAACAAATCAAAAAATGTAAAAGATAAAATTGTCGAATTGCCTTGGTCAGTAAAAAGGATGAAATGTTGAAAAACTTGTTAATTTGGAGACTTTACTTATTTATTTATTTTTTTATTATATCCTCTAAATGTATTAATGTCTCATACGGTGTGGCAAAGTTTTTCAATCACTGCTCAGGTATGTGTTAAATTTTGTTTTTTTTTTTTGAAAGTCATTTTGCTGTAATACGAAACAAAAAAAAACTTTTCCAATTTGTCCTTTCTGTGTGTGTGTGGGATTAACAGCAAAAGCAGGGTAGAGACAAAATTAACCAAAATAATAAAAAAAAAAAAGAAGAATTTTTCATGTTTTATGGCGTCGAGTGAAATACCCGTTGAGACTGAAACCAACTTCACTTCCATAAGCAATCTCTCAAAAACAAAAAAAACTCCCACAAACCCAATCTCAGTTTTCCAGCCAGTCAGGCAGCCAGGTGAAAATGCCGATGTGACCGTAGCCACAAAGCACAACGAAAATTACGAGAAAATGATGCAAAATGGCAACTTTTGCCGCAAATAAACCAACCAACAACGAAAACAAAAACAAAAAATGAACAATGCCTGGAAGAGTGAGTTTTAAGCGAGGAGTACGCGAATCTGGGCGACTGGGGACAACTGGAATATTGTTGCTGTTGCTGTTGTTGTTGTTGTTGGCTAGATTCACTCAACTATCCGGGATTCCGTTTTATCAACACCGAAACATCCGCTGCAGACATTTTTGGTGGGATTGGCAGGGAAGTTTTGGAGCCAAAACTCTTTGGTCCCAGCTGCAGATTGCAGGAAAAGAACCAGCGAACGAAAAGCCGCATCAAAAAAAAGGAAAAAAAATGGAAAAAAAAAACTGTATTCAGCGGATATTGTGAGTGCACATTCCGCCACGTTTTTTTTTTTTTTTTTTTTTTTTTGTGAGAAATTGGGCGATTCACTTGCTGCTTTTGCTTGCTTGCTCTCATGTGCCGTATGAGTAACTTTTGCTTTGGCATTTTTATTTATCGCTCTTAATCTTTGAACCTGTTTTTTTTTCCCATCTTTTATTTTTTTTTGGCGTTTTTCAACGAGTTTCCACATCAGTCGCCTTAACTGACACGCACTTCAGGTGGCCTGAAGCTTTGTCAAAGTCCTGACTGTAATGGAAAACATAAATCGACAAAGAAAATTGGTTTAAAATAAGACTCGAACAATTTAATAGCGAAAATCGAAATCATAGCCCCAAATTCATTAAAAACTCACAATCAAAGCAATTAGAGTTGTTAATATTTTCTAAATTCCTGAAATTGAAATTAAAAAAAAAAAAACAGACTTTTCAAAATTAAATTTGCTTTCAATGCACAAATCTCTGCCTCTTTTTGTTGGCTGCTTGGTACACTTAAATTGAACTCAACACATACACAAAATTAGTTTAGCAATGGGCTGGCCAACATCAACTGTGGGTAAAAGCAAAGCGGCTGAATATTGCAGGGAATGTGGCTCAACGCTTTGCATTTTAAAGTGGTGCAGACAACAAGGCCGCTGCGGCAACAGTCGTCGCGTCAACACCAACAGCAGCAGCAACAACAGCAGCAACAGCAACAACCACAATGAGTGAATACATGATTGTCTGTGAGTGTGTTTTGTGGCATGTAGCATATACTGACGGGCGCTTTAATTACACGTAAAAGCCAAAAGTTTGCCCAGGGCAACAAAAATGACACCAGGCACAAACAGGCTGAGAGGCACAACCAAGCTAAGGTTACCAAAGCGTCGTCCTGTGGTAAAAGCGCCCGCAGTTTTTAAATAATTCATGAAATATTTAACTCACATTTCAACTGCAATTTCTCAAAGTTGCTGGATGCCACTGCGACTGCATTTCCTGTTGAGTTTGAGTTTTATTTATATAAAGTCAAAACAAAAAAAATATATATATATATATTGAAATGCGGTTGGCATATAAAAGTAACAGAGCATAAATTATAATTCCTTTCAAAAACTTTAATTTCTTCTACTAGCCCCATTGTTGTTGTCATTATCAGAAGCAGCAGTAGCAACACTTGGACCAATCGCAATTAGTGGCTGCGTTTGGCTCGTAAAGTGGCCAACATCAACGAATGCATGTGTATGTGTATACCATAAACATAAAATGTTAATGACAGTTGCCTGCCTGGGTGGAAATGACAATGGAAATGGTGGCAAATATAATGAATGATGATGATGATGATGATGATGATGGCAATGATAAGAAGGAGTAGCAGCAGAAGCCGAAGCAACATCAGCTTAAATGATGGCAATTTAAAACCACACCAACTAAGAAATTCTTCCGCTCTTGGCCAATATGCCCCATTAGTCATCTCTTTAGACATTGACTGTGTTGCCCGGAAGTGGTTGCTGTTGCTGTTGATGCATATGCAAGTCTCAAGCGGGGATTAGTTAGAATCTATTCTGTTCTGTTCTATTCTGTCCTGTTGTTTCCTGTCCTTTGCTGTCCTTTCTTGGCCTACGTGAAAGTCAAAATGTTTAAGCAAATTGCAATTAATCGCTCAATTAAGTTTCACCTTATGGCCAAGCTTAGTTTGTAGTTGTCCTGTCCTGTCCTAGTCTGACTTTCATGTTCGTGTTCTTGTTCATGTTCCGTGTCGTCTGCCTTCATCATTTCTCATCTCTGTTTTGGAACTATCCATCTGTCTGGCTAATTAGTGTAAAAGTAATTGACGCAGTGTGCCTCTTTCTATGCATTTCCCACTGTTTCTTTTTCCCAGCACAACAACCTAAATTACGTCAATCATCTTAAGAAAAAATATGTAAAAAAAAAGAAATAGGGGAAACTTTTATTTTTTTGCCAATCTGATTTATGTTGAGAATATTATTTGCCTTGATTTTGTGAGTGTCTGCAAAATGCATTATAGGTAATAACATATTTTTTTTTTGATTGTACAACGAAATGCTTAATAAATCACAATATTCAATTCGATTGAAAGGAAAGCCAAGCAACAAAAAAATAAAAAGTAAAGTCAACTCTTCGTTTCTCATGGTCGCAATGACTTTCAATCTTTTTACCTTTGGCTAATAGAGATGGCCCAAATGAACTAGAACTTTTTTTCTATAGTTTAGATTGATTACAGCCAAGATTTTTCTCTTTTTAACAAGACCTACACATTACTGGTTCTTGTAGTATTTTTCAAGATATTAGCCTTCAAAATCAGAGCAATTATTTCTATCGATTTGGTGGCTTTAGCAAAATTATTGCCCAGATTTTTCTCTTTTTAACAAGACTTATAAAAATCTGGTCCTTGTAGTATTTTTCAAGATATTAGCTTTCAAAATCAGAGCAATAATTCCTATCGATTTGGTGTCTTTAGCAAAATTATAGCCAAGATTTTTATCTTTTTTATAAGACCTACACAATTCCGGTTCTTGTAGTATTTTTCAAGATATTAGCTTTCGAAATCAGAGCATCAGCTTACATATTTTAAACCTACATAATATTTTTCTAAAAATTTCTATCGATTTATCGTAAAGATTTCTTTCTATATTATCTGTTTACATATCTTAAACCTACATAATTTTTTTTCCAATAATTTCTATTGATTTGATGTCTTTACTAAATGAGCTATAACTTTTTTTCTATAAGTCAGATCGATTTGGTGTCTTTGGCAAAATTATAGCCAAGACTTTTTTCTATTTGACTAAATTTCTATATTTTTGGTTCTTCTAGTCTTTTTCGATATTTCCACTTTAAAAGTCAGAGCATAAATTCAATTGATTATAGCTGATTCTGAGACTTTTCTCTCTTTTGTAATCTTCTTCTTTGAGAATTATTTTTCCTCACGCTTCCATCACTAAGACTAGTTTCAGATATATATATATATATATGTATATAGCATCAAAAGATACAGTTACAGATGGCAATGTCATAGGGCAATGCATAAATGTATGAGCATCTTATCGCATGCAAATGTAGACAATTTGCCTGAACAGTTACAGTTGCCACTGCCACAGATACGTACAATAGATACTACAAGTGGCAAGTCCTCGCAAGTATATTGAGTTTGTGTTCCACTTTGTGGTGGCAAGGTAAATGTATTTGCTGCCAGTCAATTTTCAATTTGTAAACCTTTTATACGAAATCATAAATATGTATTCTGATTTGCTTCAAATCTCTCTTAGAAGATATTCAGAGCCTAATTAAAGCTGAAAACCAAAAGAAAAAGAAATTAGAACCTAAAACAAAAGACCATAAAATGTATAAATAAATTGGCAAAAACAAAAAAAAAAGTACTTCAAATGCGGGTGGGCCAAACAAAGTTAATTTGTAAAAGCTAATTACTAAAATACCAAAAAAAAAAAGAAGAAGCAGAAGAAGAAGAAAGGAAAAGGCCAAACAAAAAATAAAGATGAGGGTAAATCAGTGGAAGTGCTTGGAAAGACATTAAAATTTTATACACAAATGATAAAATGATGTGAAACAACAAATTTAATATTCATTTGGTTAATTTCTTTTTTCTAGAAAACTAGAAATTTTAAAAAATCTTGAATAAAAATAAAATACAAATATATATTTACCTGCCTTTAACATAATTTGTATTTAATAGAAATTTTCTACTCAGTGCACCAAAGGAAATAAAAAATCAATCAATAAGAAAGAAAAACTGTGTCCAATAAAGAAAGGGGCCAAAGGGCGATTTTTTAGCGATTTTATCAGTGTGCTGCTGCTATGACTATGACTATGACCTGAGCGAATTTTCCCATTGTCCCAATCCACAAATTGTATGTTAGTTGGCCTGTGTGTGTGTGTGTAGTATGCCACAAGGCGCATATAAATTACGCGGCAAGTAAGGAATGAAGCAACCAACCAGCTAGCTAGAAGCCCTGGCTAACAAACGGCAGACACCAGACGCCAAACACACACCAAAATATATACAAACAAACAAACCAACCAACAAACCAACCAACAAACCAACTAGAGCAATGCCAATGCATAGTTTTGTCCCAACAACAACGACAACGACAGCGACACTTTGGTTGGTTTGTCCTGTCTTCCTACATTCATGCGTCGAAATCAAATCGCTGCTTTTGGCTTTGGCCTCTCTTGAATTAACTTTTGGGGGGGGATATTTGTTGTTGTTGCTGGTTGCAAGTGGATTTAATTTTAGATATGTATCTTAATTGCGTTTTAAGCTGTCTCTCTGTGTGTGTGGTGGTTTTTGCATTTCTCCATTGAAATTTGATAACAATTTCAGGGCAAATTATATGGGCGTGGAATAAAATAATATGCTTAATTATGATGTATATGATAAAAATATTGCGTATACGCCATGTTGGTGTGCTTGTGTCTGACTCATTGGCCAATTTGTTAGACTGTTTTTCTTCTTGCTTGGCTGGTTGGTTGGTATTTCCGCTATTTCCGTCAAGAGAACATCCGCAAGCATTTCACTAACATCCTCAAGCTTGGCTTGGTTGGCTTGAATGGCTGTTGATGAAATGGAAATGGTCACTGACACTGGATCCTTGAATTTAATTTATCAGGCGCTGCCAAGGCAAAAATAAAAGAAACGACAAGAAAACTAAAGATTTTCTTCTTCTGGCGATGGCGTCATTTTCAGCCAAAAGGAGAGCGAGTGAGATAAAAATGAGACAACCAATGCAAAAAAAGGTTAAACGCAGCAGCAGCAACAGCCGTAGTAGCAATCAGTGAGGCAATTTCTACGGCAGCAGCAGCGGAAACTGACGTCGGAATTAATGTTAACGAGCAAAGTTAAATGGTTAAATTGTTGGCCAACTCTGCCCCCTTCTTCTTCTTCTGCTTCTTCTTCTTCTTCAACTCAACAGCTGACGTTCCCCAAATACGCACCAGACTTGATGCCCAGGTGAAATTGAAGTTGAACTTTTGGACCATCTACACAAATTCATACAATTTGATTTGCTTTTTTGCCTTTCGGCTATGACTCTCTCAACTTGTTGTTTTTTGTTATTTTTGATACTCTATAATACTCCAGGGTATTTGGAGTTGACAGGTCCATAGACATAAGACAGTCCAAAAGTTGACTGCCGTTGAGTTAAAGCATCAACATCAATTAATCTTGGATATTTGGCATAAATATTATAAAGCAATTTATATTTTTTTTTCGATATCTTGGAAATCAATTAAATTTATTGTTGTTTGAGAAAAGTTTTTTATAGTAATCCTATCAGCTTAATAGACTATATATCATATATCTTTCATAGGAACTATCAGTCCAAAATTCCATTTATGCTTTAACATTTTTTTTATGGGTCAAACTATCGGAACCAACTTTGGTATTAGAAAGTTTAATATTATGTGGCATTTACGTGCTAAATTTTAGAGAAATCGGTTAGCTATATCATATAACTCTCATAGGAATTATCAGTCCAAATTTCCAATTTGAATTTATAAATTTGGTATCAGTAATCTATATCATATATAATTTATAAGAACTCTCAGTCCAAATTTGTAGAGTATCCCAAAAGTCAACTACATTCGTGCTTAACTTTTCCGGTTCTTGGTTTTTCTTTTTTCTTATCAGCTGTGAGTCCCAAAAACTCTTACACTTCTCACCTAGCTTTGTTGTTGATGGCCGTGGCGAGGACCTTTCTACCTTTCTACCTTTTCTTTTTTTTGGCTCCTTTCTTTGGCTTTGGCATTTCGTTTTCCTTCTTTTAGTTCCGTTCCGTTTCGTTTCGCTGCGATGCTTATCGTCAATTTAACAATTTTATTTTGTCACGTGCGCAACGAAACGGGCAATAACAACAATAACAACATTAAAAGAGAGAGTAAAAAAGAAAGAGAACGAAAAAATATATATATATATTTTAGCAGGCATAGGTAAGCGTTAAAAGTTGAAAGGGAAAAAAAAGAGCGTTCGTTTCTTTTTTTTTATTATTTTTGTTCACTCAGCAAGTTTTTGCAATTTAATTTAACTTGCAGCTAATTTGGGTACAAGTTTGATTTGCGTTATTTTTTCTCATTGACTTTGAAAAGGATAAATGCAAATTTTTTTTTTTTGAGCAGAGATAAAAATAAATAAGAAAAAGCAGAAAGGAAGAAAGACAATTAAAGTCCTTTGGGCCAATTTCTTAACAATTTGTAAGCAATCTGCTGGCCATGGCACATCTCGCACACACACACACACACACACGCATATATAAAGTTCATAAAACTTATTAAACGGCATAGTCACACACAGTCTGAGATAAAGCAGTGAAGGCGATGGGCTGGGGAAGGGGAGAGGGAAGTCACCAGTCGTCGCTCTCAGGCACTTAGCGTTTGACATGAATGTGCCACTAACGAGCGTTTGCGAGCGTGTCAGAATAAGTGCCAGTAAAAGAGGGGACCACTGTGTGTGTGTGTGGGCACTACTACTGTCTAGGGGCTTACAAGTGGCAGGGAATCGGAGATGGAAAATGTACATACGTGGTTATCGCTTGTCAGTGGGTGGCATAGGAAATAGCAACGCCAACAACAGCAACAACAACAACAACAAGAACAACAGCGACACCAACAGTGACAGTAACAGCAGCAACAGCAAAAGCCACAGCGACTGGCTCATTAATGGTGACAAACTGCACGACAAGTAACAAGCAAGCAAGCAAGCAGACAGACAAGCAGAGCGAACCAAAGGAAACGAAACGAAACGAAAGGAAAGCAAAGCAAAGCAAGGGAAACCAACAAACCAAGCAAAACTCGTAAAGCAACATGCTGCCAAAGACACAAAGACCCAAGACATTCACCCACCAGCAGCAGAAACAGCAGCAGCAGAAGAAGAAGATCCAAAAGAGACTGACGGAGAGTGACAGAAACTACTACAAGTTTTATGGTCGTCATCTTAACGGAAGTCACAGCACATACACTGATAAATATTCCAAACCAAAATCATAATCACTAGTTGAAATCTTAAGACCAAAAATACATTTAACCAACATAAATAATTAGGTAACTAAATTAATTAGTAATGACAAAACTGCATATACAATAAATAATTTTAATTAAGAGAAAATAAAATACTTTTTGCATTATTTTTTTTCTAGGATTTTAAACAATTTTCTTCACGAAAAAAATATGCAAAAGTTTTTAGGAATATTTTTAAAATCATATTAATGACTCTTAACATTTAAATTGATAAAAAGAATAAATAAATAAATTCTTTAAAAAATGCAAGCATTTTTAGAAAAACAATAAACTTATTTGAGCCATAAAAATTAATTACATACTTACTTTTTTCCATTATTTTTTTTTTAATATTTTAAGCGAGCTTCTTTGAGAAAAAAATTCAAGAGACTGAAAAACAAAAGTATTCAAGTTTTTTAGGAATATAATTAAAATTATTAAAATGACTTATAGTGCCAATACATAAATTCTTAAAGACATACTCATATTTTTAAAAGAGTAATTGAAAGAGTCCCTAACATGGAATTTTTTAATATAATTTCCTATTTTTATCAAAATATATTTTCAATCTTAGCTTTAAGAAAGCTAAAGTTCCTTTTAAAGAAATTAGAAAAATTTCGCCCCAAGGTTTTTTATTCTTTTTGGTTTAGTATTTTTAAAGTGGCAAAGTTTTCTTGTCGCTAAACTACATAGAAGTTTGTCAATAAAAATTCATATTTGTGAACCAAGTACAACTATAACAATTTCCATAAATTTAAAATGATACAACAATATTAAATGTAACAAGTCTTCAAGTATTAAAAGACAATGAAAATATTCTGATAAAGAAACACAATTTCAAAGTCGCTTATTTTTACCCCTACTTACACACCCACACACACACACATGTGAAAAGAATAGTGTCCCTCTCTCTCTCTGTCTCTCCTAGGCTCTTGAAAATGCGTTGACTCTTTGTCTCTAAGTAGTAGTAGGTAGAATCGTCGCCTTCGTCGTTGTCAGTCTCATCCTCTTATCAGCTTATTCTCTTTGCCTTCTCTTATTTCATATTTATGCCAGCAACAACAACAACCAACGTCAGTTTATTATGCATATTTGCATGTGTGCTGTGTTTCTTTTTTTTTCACATTGCAAAAGGGGAAATTTTTTTTTATATCTTGTCTTAAGTTGCTTTTGAGCCCAGCCAAGCTGCTTCACAATTTGTCAGAGCATTGTTTTCTGCTATTTGTAGTTGGTAGTAGAGTAGACTCTTAAGTGCGGCAGCAGCATCCGTCCCGTAAAAAACAACACACTGCCTACTATTAATCAGACGCTACTGAACTTGAAAATTAAGCAAGCCATAACAAAATGGTTTAATTTTCAAAGATATTATCAACATTAAGCTTTTAAATTTTCCCCTACATGGATATATATTGTACATTAAACATATTGGCATATATAAAGGCATTAAATATTTATACTTAAGCTCTTGGACACATTGATGGATGGATGATTGATTTATGACCCCCAAAACGACCAAAAAGCAATCAGGAAATTTACCAAAGATAAAAAAAAAAAAACAACGCGTTGATCAATTAACATTTATCGATAACCAAAAAGCTTTGCCACTTTTCAGGCAATTTTAATTTGCTCACTTTGTTTTTGTGCTGTGTGATGGTGTGGCCAACAACAACAACAAAGAATAAGAAGAAGAAGAATAACAATTTAATGAAAAATGCATGCATAAGCAGCAGCATTTGTAAATTTTTTTTTTTTTAGACACAGACATCGTCACTTTTGCACTCTCTCATTGCACTCAACCGCCAAGAGTCTTGAATAACTGAAGATGTGACGACAACAACAATGGCTTGCGCCTGGGCTGACGTTGACTTTAACATTGTGTTGAAAGAAAGGAGGAAACACACAACAAACAACGCCACCAGGGCTACTTCATATAATTCTTAACTTGCAAAAACTTATAACATTTGCTTCAACAGTTTTGTGCACCTTTCAGACCCGGAACTTTCTCTACTTTTTCAACTTTTTGCCCCTGAGACAAGGTGTTTTTTTTTTTTTTTGGTGTATAACCACACTTCCCTTTAACTTGAACCCCATGAATGATCATAACAACTATGACCATTCCAATTTCATATTCAAAATTCCTTATGCTCTTTCGAAGTTGCTGTTGTTATTATTATTATTATTATTTTTACCCAGCCCAGAGAGCCATGGGGCATGTAATAAATTTCTCTTTCAGTTTCAGTTTACTTTACATATACTTAGTTTTACTCAAATTGATGTATATACGAGTTGGGTTAGTATGTTTTCATTTCATTTCATTTCAGTTCTTCTTTTATTGCGATAAAAGTCAACTTTTTTTTGCAATATTTCCATGGCCCACGGCTAGGCTCTTTTTTTTTATTTTTATTTATTTATTTTTTTCTCTCATGGTGATTGCAAATTTGTTGTTTGAAATTTGCATTTTTCTTTGTGATCATCTCGTGGAAATTGTTGGAATGGACAAGTCTCTGCTTGTCTGTTCTTGTCTGATTCGGCTTGCTTGCCATTCTGCGCGACTGCACTTTATTTTGTCATCGTCAAAACTGGACGCAACTTTCGCATTCCTTTTGACCAATTGCAGCAACCAAACCGAAAGTTTTTCTCTTTTTTGTTGTTAATTTTTGAACGCTTGGCTCATGTTTTTAAAGTAGATTATCTTGTTTTTAGCCTCAATTCTCCATACCGAGCACAATCATCTACAATCTACCCTCTTCTAAATATTATATTCTATATACAATATATATAAAAAGAGACACAGTAACATTTACCACTGCCCCATTCAAGTTTCCAAGTCTTGGCAAACTTTTACACATAAGTGGGCACATACAACATTTCTATGTATTCTCATTTAAATGTGTGTGTGTGTGTGTTTGTGCATTTGTCTCCGTTAATAACAGCAGTTATTACTTAGGTCTCTTGTTTTGTTTCAATTTTATTTTTGTGCTTTAGATGCACATTCGCCGCTACCACAGCCACAGAGTACAGTCAGTCAAGTCAGTCAGTCAAGTCAGTCAACATAATACATTCTACTCTTTTACTCTGCCTTCATCTAACCTCATTTGTTCTCTTCCGCTTTTTATTTATATACAAGTATTTTTATATAGGAACCAAGAGTATACAAAACATTTCTTTTTTTATACTCTTTTGGGTTGATTCAAATTCAAATAATTTTTAATTGAAGAGAAAAGCATTTATTTAACCAGTTATTTCTTAAAGATTTATTTAATTTTATTTATTTCTTAAAGATTTACGAATACAGAATTAGTAAAAAATATTTTTTGAAAATTCCATCACACAATCTAATATTATTTGTATTCTTTAAAAACTGGAAAAATACAACCGAAATAAAATAAAAATAAATATTATTATTTTCAGATTTTTTCCTTTTTTTTTATTTGTACAAAAAATGCTTTTTTGGGGGAAATTAAAAATGTTTGAGAACAACGCAAAATGGCTTCATTTTTATTGAGGTTATAATTAATTAATTGGACATTATTTAAGCCCATATTACTAACAGTAGGTACATATATAATTTATAGTAATTGAAATAAAACTGACTAAATCACAGCTAAAAAGAAATGTGAGATTTTCAAAGTTTTTTGTCAAATTTTTGAGATTTGGCGATTTTTCCTAACTTTTTTTCAAATAAAATTAAATAAGAATTAAACGAATTGCTTCAATTTCAAATAAATGAACTATAATTTTTTGTAATAAATAAAATTCGCTTTTAAAGTCTTTGATTAGCAATTTCTTATATTTGTTTTTCAAAAAGTGTATGCATAATTTGGTGTCAATGTAAAATTTCTTTTGTTTCATTTATTTATTTTTTTTTATTATGGCATATATAAAAATATTAATCATACGTCTCATATGCTCTACTTATTTGTACATATTACAATTTTTTTTTTTGAGAATGGGCTCGTTTCTCCAAGTAGTTGCTTGCTTGGTTGGTTGGTTGGCTCTGCCTTGTAAATATTATGCAATAAATGTTTGACTTTTATGTTACATATGAAAGGGAATAGAATTGGCAATGTGTGTGTGTGTGTGTGTGTGCCATGTGGGACTGTGTATCGTTATATTATTGCCATCATAATGTTTAGTGAATGTAATGGCAACAGCAGTGGCAACAGAAGTTATAACCACAGAAAAGAAAGCCCCATTTGTTGGCCCCATTGGTATTTATCTATCTTCCTTGTACTTTCTGGTCTTTAAAATCAGTTTGATCTAATTGAAACCAACTTGAATAAATTTTGATATTCAAGGGGCATAAATAATAACCAAGTATATACACAGATATCCAACTAATTTGCAACTTCTTGAGGCGCATCTACTCAAGTATTTTTTTTGCTTTTTCATTTTTATGGATTCTCTTTTCAAATAAGCGCCACTTGTGTGGCTTTCAAAACTGATGCCATTAAATGCATTCGCGTGTGGAGAGAGAGGAAAATCAGTGGTAATAGTGGCAAATGCAGTTTGCATATGGAATCACAGTGGGTAAATGACTTGGCAATTTTCAGGGATGTTAGTCGTCATCGTCATCGTAGCAACCGGAAGATGGCAGGCAGGATGGCAGGATAGTTGGTTGGAATAAATGGCCGGGTAGGATGGGATGGGATGGGATGGGATGGAATTGGATGGGATAGGTTATACATACTCATCTGCCATTCAAATCGCATGCAATCGTGAAGTGCAAAAGCGCAATTAATAACAGTCGAACAACTCACACCAACGCAACGGAAGCAGCTTTCCCACAGTAACTCTGTATTTGTGTGTCTGTGTGTGTGTGTATGTAAATGAGTTTATGTTTGCATTTAAGCCGGTTGGTATGCAAATGCCTGCATTTTTGTGGCAGTTGCTATAAATAAATTGGTTGCATAACGCGCTCCTCTGAACTCAAACAATTCTCTCTTTTACAATTTCTTTAGTATATTTACTTTGTCAAGCTGCTTGTTATTGCTCATTAAAAATCAACTCCAAAAAAAAAAAAACAGCGATTAAACTTGGTAAATTGAGTTTTACCGATACTTTAAATTTGCTTTACTTTGTTTGTCTTTTTCTTTGTTTTTATATGCTTTTAAGAGCTTAACGGAATGCATGAAAAGACACGAAAAAGAGAATGTAAACTTCGTCAAGCTTACATAATCCTCTTTCTCTTTTTCTCTGTTTTTTTTTTTTTCATTCTTTCTTACTGCTCTTTGGTTCGCCACATATGCACTGAAAAACAACAACAAGAACAACTTATGTAGAGCTGCCAAACCAATTTTAATATTAATTTTGAATTCCGCCTGAGATTCAATGTACTCGGGATTAAGTTATCGTCGTTTGTATATGAGTTTCTCTTTCTTTTTTCACTTCTTCTCTTCTGCTCTTTGTTTTGCTTGGTTACTTTGGGGGCCATGTAATTTTATATGCTTATGGTTTTTGCATTTTCGACTCGACTCAACTGGACTTGTTGGAAGATTAAAAAAAAAAAAGCAGTGCTTGAAAAATGATAGCAACTACAAAAACCTAAACTGAAAAAGAATCTGGAGCAGAGCAGAGCAAATGAAATGAAATGATGGAAAAGTCTTACTGATGAGCCTTTTTGAAGAGACCAAGATGAGAAATGAATTCGAGTGGCTTTGCTAGGATTCATGGTTGGTCAAAAGGAGCAGCAGCAGCAAACGCTTTTGCCAGACAATTTTTGCATGCACCCACAGAATTTTTGTATGGCTTAACAGTCAAAGTGGAAGAGGCAGAAGGACGAACCATCATCACCCATCACTAATCCCTTGAACCAAAAAAAAAAAACTCAGTTTGCTCTCTCTCTCGTCTATTTTGTTTGTTGGTTCATTGTTTTTGTTTTTTATTTTTTTTTTCCTGTCCGGGCACTCAATTTTGTGCATTAGTTTGCCAACATATTTCGCAATTTAGTTGTGATTAGTTTAATGGATTTATGCACTGCAGATGCTGCATTAGCCCCGGCCAAACTTTTATTTTTTTTGGCAAAGCCTTTTCACTTTTTGGTCGTTTTTTTATTTTTTATTTATTTATAAAAATCAAATTGAATTGACTTCAACTTTTGTTCAGAGCACATTTAAATTTACCAAGCAATTGAAATGAAATGAGAAAATCATTTAATTTCAAGTTTTGGGATGATTCAACAGAAAACAGCAAATAACAGCAACAACAATAAAAGGAAGTCAATGAAAATAGACGATGACCCAAAATGACCACTTGAATTTACACACAAAGGAAAATAAATTCAAACTTACCTGTAGTAGCCTGGCAACTCTGTTTGCTTCAATTCCATTCACACAGAGATGCCAACGCGATTTAAGTAATATGGAATTTTCTAAGAAATTCAAGTACCTAAAGTAGTATTGAAAATTTAGTAAAGTTTTAGATTTCTTGTAAATTTTTCATTTATTTAAAGGCACCCGATAAAAACATAAAATAGTCTCTCAATAATTTTATTTTAAAAAAGATCTCCAATTCCAATTTATGCCAATAAAAATTCATTTGCGTAATTTTAATTAAATTTATCAATTCTTTCAGTTTAAAAAAAATAGGAAATTCTTTCAAAATCTCCCATTTCATTCAACTGAAAAATCTCCTACTCTTTTAGTTTTGTTTGCCAACTTTAATTTAGATTAAATATATATTTGATGACTTGGCTGTGTCATTTCAATTTTATTTTATTGTTTCCTGTGCCTTGGTGTGACTGTTGTTTTTTGTTTTTTGGTCACATATTTTAATGGTCTTTGGGTATCGATTGTAATCAATGATTCCCTGTTACAATAAAGAGGCTCGTCGGACTTTAAAAATGGCCAACGTGCAGTGATTGTGCTGATTGTGATTGTCCTGAAGCACACACACATGTAATATACATAGGGTTGCCGCATATTGGCAAGGAATAAAAATGTATAAAAATTCCCAGTACAGGGGAAATAAAACTTACATGACTCTCTCTCTCTCACTCACACTCGTCGTTATTTTTTTAAACTGGCGCGGCCTTTTTCGTACTTAAATGCAAACGGATTTACTGAAAGCGTTTATTATTATGACGCAAAAACACTTTATAACGAGCGAGGCGTGATTTTAAGTGCCGCACAGAGAAAGCAGAAGAAGAAGGAGAAGAAGAATGAGGAGATTCAGTTGGCCGTAAATGGCAAATGTTGGTAACTTATGTTGATTTGCTTGCAATCGGTTATGGCTAATGTGCGGCAGTTTTGGCCACACCCTTGAACTTTAAAAGAGCTCTTGGGTAAGATTGAAATTTCGACTCCCCGTCCCCTTAATGGAGTTAAGTGTAATGTACTGAAGGGTCATTTTGGGGCACAACTTGAAAAACAAGATGGATAACAAAGGGAAGAACAAATGATGGGCTTGAAAAACAAATAGATGAAAAACAAAACAAAAAAAAAATGAACCACATGTGAGGCACAAACAAATTTTCAGCCCTAAAAGACGTTACCATATTTGATTTATGTGGGCACATCTTTTTAACTTGGCAGAATTTTGCAGATTTTTGCCATCAGTCATTTAACAGCCGAGCACAAATGCTTGACAAGAGACATTTATTTTTTACCACAGAAACAGAAACTCCAAGGTTTATTTCTTTAACAGAGTTGCATTCCTTATAAGGCGTTCCTTTTTAGAACTGGGAAAATTACTATTTTGCAATAATAACTTTGAATATAAAAAATATCCTAAAATAGATTCTTTAATTCTACTTTGAAATTAATCCTAAAATACAATTGGAGATAAGCGTTAATCAAAAACTAGTGAGAGTAAAAAGCTTTGCATGAAAATTAAATTAATAATATTCCACAATTAAAAACTAAAGTATAAAACTTTGATATATCGATACTATAAATTTTTGGTAAGGTTGCATTATTATCGATATTTTTATCTTCCTTTTAAGGCTAGCCAGCAACTCCGCCATTGGGTAAAGTTTACATTTCTTCTCTCATCTTCTTTAATTATAAAATTAACTTTAATTATTATTTAGAATTCGGATTGGAAAAATGTTAAGCATTTGTGAAAGATTTGGCTCCCTTGAAGCCTGCCATTTGCATATGGATTATATGCTGCGTATTTGCTTTGGGCTTTTCCTGAACAATAAGAATGAAACCGATTTATCTGGCAGTGCGGCTGCAAATTCAAATCATATTACATATTATACGGGAGATGCAAATTGCATTGAACTGTTCCGGGCGCTATTGAAAAGCCAGATAAATGCGATTCAGGAGGCCATTGAGTTGAACGAGGGGCGTTTGAGTCGCACTCTGCACATGTGGCTGTTAATGTCGGTGGTTTTTATCTTAAGTAGCATTTGGAGCAGCTGTGTGTGGCAGTGTCTAGACAGTATCCGAACTCGCTGGTCGCAGCGACAGGCAGAAAACGGCAAAGTCCCACAACAGGCCAGGAAAGTGAGGAAGCCCAAGAAACGAGTCGGTAGAAGACTCTACTTGCATTAATTGAATTGTTCTCTCCTCATCAACAATAAATAAATTATATATATATATATATATTTGTATATCTGCTATAAAACTTTTCAAATTTAATTGTTTTATTTCAGTGTGCTTAGCTGGTCCACATGAAAAGCGTTTACTTCATGCCCTACTTGATAATTACAATAGCTTGGAGCGGCCCGTGGTTAATGAATCCGATCCATTGCAATTGAGTTTTGGTTTAACACTCATGCAAATAATTGATGTGGTAAGTTTCCGTTACCAAGTATATCCAAGGCAGATGTGACACGCATTCTTTATAAATTATATATATAAATTATGTTTGTTTTTTGTTTTTTTTTTTTTGAGTACCCCTCTGGCTCCATTTAGCATTATCGGCTCAATTTAAAGCTAAAAGCTGAGCTCAGCTGACAAACACGGCGATGATTCTCACTTTCGTCTTTGTTTTTATGTAAATGTATATAAATATATATCCCAAAGTGTCTCTCTGTCTGTGTGTGTGTGTATTTATGTGCTTTTGGTTGCCAATGTTGATGGCTGCCACACAACGACAAACAACATTATGCACAGGCCAACAATAGCAACAAAATTATGGCATGAGTGCACATTATTGCCATTAGGCAGAAGTGCCAAGTTGTGTGCGTAAATGGAAAGGATTATGGCCATCTTGGTATTGGTAGCAGCAAGTATCCAAAAGTGTTGGTGTTTTTGGTAGTAACATTGTTTCTATGTGTGTATGCTGCATGAATTAATGGCCACTTCGACGACAAGGACATTTTGCCAAAACTATTTGTTATTGTAGTTAGAAGTGGGAGGACGTCCATTGATAAATGTTGGTAAAATTGAATGCCATTTGAGTGCCACTTGTGGGTTGAAAATACTTGTACTAATATTATATATATTTTACATACTTTCTTGCTTGGGCAAGCTATAAAAATTCCAATGTGGCTGCCGTTCACCTTAAGGTAAAATTCATTTTAAATTAATTGAATTTCTGATTTACTACAATTTATTCCTTTTGATTTCGTTAGCTGTCAATTTTACAATGAATACTAATAAATGTAATAAAAAAAAAATATAAAAAGGTGAAAATGATAAAATTGACTCTCCGTCCAAAGATGTCATAAAATTTTGTTGTTAGAAAATTAGTCAGACAAAACAACAGCAACAACAATGCCAAATCCTGGCCTCGCCCAATTTTCATTCCCAATCAGCCACACCCGTAACTGTAGCCGTAACCGTAACCGTAACTACAGCCGTATAGCCGTATATATGTATGTATGTATATAATCCTCGACTATCTGCCGCATGCCCTTGTATTTTGCATTGCATATGCATGAGCCTGCGGCTTTGTTTGGCGGTTGTGGTGGCCCCGAACAGTGAGAAAAGTTTATTTTACGGCCGTATCAAGAGCATGAAGAGCATGGCATGAAGAGAGTGGCAAAGAAACCGCAAAGACTAGACTGCTACCAACTACCATAGAAAGCTTTTCATTTGTTTGTTTGTTTATTTGGAGGACGTTAAAATGCTGCTGTATCGAGAGAAATCGCTGCTAAAGTTGAGCCTGAATCTGATGATGATGAAGCCTCAAAGTGCGCTAATTAAAAGTATCGCACAAAGCTTATTGAAGGCGTCAATAGAAGAAGAAGAAGTGGAAGAAGCTTCAGTGGGTAAACAGTTTTCGATTACAAAGAGAGGATGAGGATGAACGTGAAATGTTTTTTTTTTGCGCCTTTGGTAAACATAAACAGACAAACTCTGACTATTTCAAGTGCTTGGATTTTGAATTTCAATGCGTGTGTGGTTAAGCCTTAAAGCCGCTTTCAATTTAATTCAAGCAATTAATGACCAAAAACCCACAAAGCCCAGTCAACTCAACTCAACTCAACTCAGGGTTAGAAAAGATTGTTCGCAATTCAGATTAGTTTGGTCAAGTTTAATTCAGTTT
This sequence comes from Scaptodrosophila scaptomyzoidea, assembly GCA_035078625.1. Classification (NCBI taxonomy): domain Eukaryota; kingdom Metazoa; phylum Arthropoda; class Insecta; order Diptera; family Drosophilidae; genus Scaptodrosophila; species Scaptodrosophila scaptomyzoidea. The sequence continues at coordinate 47,686 of JAWNPY010000056.1, forward strand.
ATATAGATGAGTTTACTTTTACTCTAACCAAGGACAAGTTCATTTTAACGATGCCCTGCGCCTGGGGACTGGTCATTTTAGTGTCAATCTTTCTATCTCTCTCTTTTGCTCTCTCTCTTTTTTATATATATTTTCCACTTTTTCAGCAGCCAGCAATGCATTATTTGATAATTTGTTATAGCACACATTGGGGACCTGAATAGCTCTGGGTGAATGAGTATTTGAAGGGGGCGAGGATGGGGAAAGGAAACGGAAAATGGGTGAAACGGTCGATTGGGAATGGGAATGACTGTAAATGAACTGAATTACATGCACACATAAATCACATGATAAGTGACGCTTTACTCTTGGTGCCTCTTCTGTTTCTGTTTCTGGTCTCATCGTATTCGTCGTCATCGTGGTACTTGTGGCGTTTTTCCTGGTATTCTTCTCTTTTTTTTTTGTTTTTTTCCCAGGCCAAAGGATGCACTTACCAAATAGACCGAACCGAGGCAAGCCAAGCCAACTCCACAAAACACACACACAAGCAAACCGTTCAAATGGAAAGTAGAAAATACATTTGCTAGATTGAGTCCTTTTGGGGCCAGCCGGTAATGTAGAAATCGCTAGAAATTAACTTAATTTTCTAGTCATTTTTAAAGCGATTTTAGCTCTCGGATAAATTTAAAAAAAACATAAACCGCCAGCTAAAAGCTCTGAACAATCAAAATAAATCGAAATCTTTTTGACAATTATAAATACAAATAAATCGCCAGCCATTCACCTTGTGTTAAGAATTTTCATTATTTTTGATCGATTTTAACACTGAAAAATCATAATTCAAATATTGTAATGTTTTTGAATTGTGTTTTGATAGATTTTTTAGGTTAAATAAAAGCGATTACAACTTGTTTTGGGAATTTTCTTTCAAAAATTATTTATGCTTTTCATTTATATATTCGAAATGTTTTTGAAAATTTATATTGTGCATTTTTGATTGATTTTAAAAGAGATTTCAAAGTGATATACACTCTAAGAATTCAAGCAAAGTAAAGGGAGAATAAATCGCTAGCGATTACACCTTGTCTGGGACAAAATACATTGTTACTTGAGTCCTAGGGTATTTTGTATTCAACCTTAACATGTTTGCTTTATACTTCTTTACTGCTGTTTAAGCAGCTTTCTTATAGAGGTATTTCTACGACCTACTCCCCCGCCCCTCCCCGCTGAGCGCTGACACAACACACACACACACACACACACACACTGGCACTTTGCACATTTCTTTGTTAAATTCACTCAAACATAAATTTCTTTAGATTTGCCAAAGGCAGCAGCAGCAGCAGCAGCCACGATGCTCTAGCTGCTTTCAGCGTCTTGTACAAACCAACTCATATTTTTTCTTTTTTTTTTTTCTAACCAATCCACCTAGTACAATATATGTAGTCACTTTTAGTATAAAATTGTGTGTGCTTACATTTTTCAGCTGATGCCGCTGCTTACCTACTTTTATATATACATATAACATACATATATAAATTTTTTCCGGCACTTTTACATTACACTTTGCACTTGGCATCTAATGTAAATGCTCACTCATTCACTTACTCACTCACTCATTCACTTACTTACTTGCTCACTTGCTCACTTACTCTTTCGTATGTATGTATGGTAGTCCACCAACAACAATAGCAACAACAAGAAGAAGAAGAAGCAAAGTGACAACGAATGAGACGTTAAATTGTACGACAGTTACCATCACGCATCACAAAGTCCACGAAAGTGTAACAGTTAAGCGAAAGAGGAGTGGAAAAGAAAGCGTGGAAGAATGATGACATTTATGGCAAACTTTTAGTAAAATAATAAAAATCATTTTACCACACTTTTGACTTTACAAATAAATATAACAAATACAATATATAAAATGGTGAAGAAAACTTGAAACTAAATGGGTTTGTTAGATTGTCTGTTAAATTCATTTTTAGTTTATCAAAGGAAAGCGAAAGAAAGATCCCAAAGAAATTCGTGCTTATATTTTTATTGTAGTTTTTTTTTTTATAGGTAATATTTTCTATAATTTTTTTCTAATTTGAATAATAAACCATTCCAATCAAAGACTTTTAAATAAGACATTTTAAATTTCTAATTCAACTTTGGTTTCTTCATCAAAATTAAAGTTCCTATCTAAATATAAATCAAGTAAATTAAAGCAACTTATTAAATTGAAAATAAAAAAAAAAAGAAATTGTTTTACCTTTTGTAAATTAAAAATTGATAAGACTTTTTACTGTTACATGAGATTGCACTCTATAAAATTATTTGCATTATCCACACAAATTCAAAAAAGGATGGAAAATTTGTGAGTCACGTGCCTGTCAACTCTGTCACACAATGCAAGATGCTTATCTTTACTCATTTTTATCTCATTCATATATGTATACCTTTAATGTTAACCAATGCCTTAATGTCCTTAACCCTGAAATGGTTAACACGAAAGCTGAGCAGCATAAAAACGTGTGAAGCCTCTCATATGTGTATATGTATATGATAACAACAACAACAGAAACAGAAGGACACAAAGAATGAAAGACAACCACCAAATTACCTAATGGTAATACCAAAAATATATACGCGTGTTTGTTTGTTTGTTTCCTATAGAAAGAAGAACGTGTATAAATAAGTGAGTGGAAATGCGAGTGTGAATGGATAGGCAAATTGCGGCTTATACATATATATCAACAACAACAACAACAAGTAGAAGAAGAGTCTCGGAATCTAAATAACAAATTGAAGTAAAAATGATTTTACTACCATTTAGCAGCTGCCGTTTGCTGCAGTGATACAAGATTAGAAAAAAAAAATACAATAATATATAGGGTGAAAGTGAAATAATTTAATGGTTTTATATGTATATTAGCTTTTTAGCACTGTGGAGACCATATATTTTTGGTGGTGAAATTAATGAAACTTTAAATTTAGATTCAAAACGCAAAATTAAATTTTCTTTCATTTTTCAAAGTTTAAATTTGGATTTTTTAACCTTGTTCTTTTTTTTCTAGCTTTTGAAATGTTTAAAATTATGTAATTTCAATTTAAAATGTTATTTCAATTTCAAATTATATAAAATGCTACAGAAGATTGAAATTTTTAAATATATGCAAAATTCTAGAATTTTTTAAAGCTTAAAATAATGATTTTTGGACCTTTTCTCAACTTTTAAAATGCTTAAAAAATTTAATTTAAATTTAAAATGAATGTGGCTCTAGAAAAAAAAAATAATCGGGCTAAAAATTTGAAAATTAAAAAATATGGGTTATAACTTCCTTGAAGTTTTAATTTGATATTTTGGTCGTCAAAATAAAGATTATTAAACTGCTAGAATTTTTTAAAATCACGTAAACATTTTTTAAATTAAAGTCTCAAAGCGTTTAAGCGTTTCGCTTTAAATTCATTTAAATTATTTGCTTGTCTTAATTGGGTTTTAATTAATTTTTTTTGCCTCTATAAAAAAAATTAAAAATTAGTTTAAAAAAAGCACCCTGTATACACATGTGTATTATCTGCAATTTGGACCATTTCATACTCACTTTCTCTCTCTCCATAGCGTTTTGGTTATATTGTTAGCTTTTTCTTCTTTCATATATATTTTATATATATATGTATATATATTTTTTGTTAAGTTATTTTTATGATGCTGTCAGTACGACGTGCTACTGCTGTTTTATTTCACAATTTGTCTACATTTGTGTGGATAGGACACACACACACACAGAGAGAAAAACACTCATCTTTCAGATTGACTCACACACTTACTTACTCATTCAGTCATCCTAGCAAGCGAGCGACCTACCAACTGAACCATTTCAATCCTAATCCTAAACCATTTTTGTTTCATATGGTTTTTTTTTTTTTATTTTATTTTTTCCCCAATCCCCTAAAAATCTTTCCCAGATGATGTCCATAATACCAAAAAAAAAAACGCGAAATATTTGTATCCGTTTCTGGTCTGATGCTTCTTCTTCTCTGTGCTTCTTCACAGTGCTTATAATTTAAAGCCAACTTGGCTATTTTCTCTCTTTCTGTGTGGGTTGTCATTTAACTAATAAGACTTGGGAGCTTTCAAAAGATTTGGTTGCCTTTATTAAAGATATTCTTGTGTGTGTGTTTTCATTTTATTATTTTGTTTAGGATTTTCCATTTCCACAGGTTCATTTCATATCAACAGAGTTGGAGGCGAAGAAGACTCTTTTAAATTCTATAGGTATAAAGTATTTTCATGCAATGTCACTCGGTTTGCTTCTTCATCATCATCATCATCATCTTTTCATCTACTTGTTTTGGTTCCTTTAACATGCAATATTTTCTTTTGTATGCGCATCACGTCGGCATTCTCATGAATTGCTGCAAGGACTTTGTCCCTCATATCTCTTCTTTTTTTGTTCCTTTACTCAAATTGTAATACATATATAAACATATGCTTCATATAAAAATGCATAAATGTAGGTAAAATTCCTATATCATATATTTTAGCCAAGCATCATAACATATCTTACCAACTGTTGTGGTTCTGCTCATTGTGCAATTTGCTTGGCTTTTAAATTGCGGACACTTTCAAGTTTCATTCGCCATTTCAATCTGTGGTATTTTCTTCTTGTTTTATGACACAGGGCAGGAAAATCCGCTTACCTGTAATCGGATTCCCAGAGAAGAGAAAAATGCTAGTGCAGAAATTAATACCAACAATCTTCTGATGCAATCTAATAAACAGCAAACACACACAACCATAGACGCTCAATTAGAAGGCTAATACAAACACACACGCACACACACACACACACACACACACAGATTGAGCCACATAAACGTACATTTACGGCTGCCTAATTGGCAATCAACATTATGGGTAATTTTTGAACAAATGGACAGCCACAGAATCCACCAATTGGGCTCACACAAACCATAACAGACAGAGAATGAGAATGAGAACGAGAATGTTTTTGTGTATGTGTGTGTGTTTACTGTAATGTTAATGGGAAATTTGCATCCTGCATCCTAGTCCATTCTAGAGTTTATTACACAAAAGCTCTGGCCAAATGCAAATTCTGTAAAGTTATTACTGTCAACAGTTGACACTTCATTTGCCCAAAGTAACAAACTGAAATTTCTTTCGACTATTTTCAATTAGTTTGGTACAATTTTGGCTTCAGCTTAATAGATATCTTTCAACTATATAAATATATATATATGTATATATTTTTTTTTTAATAAATAAGTTAATTAATAAGAAGAGCAATTAAGTGGCAATATTTCATTGATATTAAAGAATTTATTGAGCTGTTTTTTGACATAAATTAAATACCCTTGAACCCATCGAGTTTCAATTAAAAAATACCTAATTATTTTCCTGATACAAATTTATTTTAGTAAATTTAGCTAATTATTAAATAACTAACTTAATATTCGAAATAAATGGTGAAAAGCCTGCTTCAATTATTTATTTTTTATTATAGAAAATGAATTTAAATTTTGATTTTTGCTTCTTTTACTAATAGATATTTTTAAGCCACTTTTTTACTAAATTAAATAAGCCAGTTACTAACAAAATAAATTCAATTTCCATAAACTAATATAGTTTCAATTTTTTCACTGTCTTAAAAAAATATATATAAATTATATAAATATAATTTCTAAACTTGTTAAACAATTTATTGAGTTCTATTCAATTTTCTCGACTATGAAACATAAGTTTTAAGCATAAAATCAGCTATATTTTTTTCTTTTATTTGTTAGTTCCAGGGGGTTTTTTAAATGCCTCTGTTTGTTGACCTATAAATTTTGTATATTTTATTTATTTATCTTTCTTTTTTTTATTTATTTAATTAATATAATTTAAATCAGACTGACAGTAATTGAGTAAACTAGATTTTAAATAGAATTATTTTTGAATAAAATATTTTATTGATAAAAGCTTACCAAAAAGAGGCCATAAAATAGTCCATTCAAAAAAAAAGAGTATATGAGAAAATCTGATTCATTCATTCTTCAATTTCACTGTGTTATAATTGATGTCCTTTTGTTGTTTATCGGCTATTTATTAAAAATGATTTCTTGGGATATTTTTATTTGTTTAGTTGGCAAAAAAACGAAGAAAAAAACAAATAAGTGAATAAAGCACGTCGCTAAAATATGTTTCAACGAGTGTCGAAACAGTGTGGCATATTAAATTACAGTTTGACAAATGTGACACACACAATGATATTTACTACTTACACACCTACACACACACACACACACACTTAAATATATATATATATATCTACTCATGAAAATGGTAGACCGCAGAGTGTTTGCCGTGTAGCATGTGGCATATGCAGTTGTCATTGTGTTCTCTTTGTTCTGTAAAAAGAAGCAATAATGAAAATGGTTGGGCATTATTAAAATATGTTTGTGTGTCTGTTTGACATTTATATTTGTTTGCATATGAGAGCGACACACACACACACACATACACACACAGAGTGTCACTTGTCAGTATAAGTTAAGTGGACATCAAATTCTTTATTCCCCTTCCCTTCCCTTGCCATTTTTGGGGCTTAGTTGAGTGACACAGACACAAATGTGAATTTAATAAATTGCACGGACTGTTTGCGGTTTTTGATTTTTAATAATAAATTCTGCATTTAACACTAATAATTTTGTATTTAAGCCTTAAGCCTAAAAGCAGGCAACACATTTTTAATGAGGCCTCAACTCACAAAATTCATTAATTCATGTCTAACAAAGAATTTGCAAAAAAAAAAAATACAATTATTGAACAAAAATTCGTTATTTAATTGCATTTAATTTAAATAAATATCTTAAACCATAATTATAATTATTAAAATCAATGATACAAAATTAAATGTAAAAATTACACAGCAACAACAAAAAACACAATCAATTTTAATGGGGTTAAAATCAAAACACAATGCACCAAAGTATTCAATCGACCATAAAATGTGGGCAATCCTAATCCTGCTCCTGCTCCTCGTCCTGGGAGGAGTTGAAACTGCGGTTAGCTTAGTATTTTAATTTATTGTTTAATTGAACCATTTGCATATGCAATAACGTAAAATGGCCCGGCTGCTTTATGCATTTGCATAAATTATATATTTTATGGTATTTGTATATTTGTATTATGCGGGTTTTATTCGGGACAGGCGTAAAGTAATTTTGACTTGGTAAATTTAATTTACTCAATTATTTTCAATTAATTTTCAAGGTTTCCAAAACTCAAAGTGTTTTTAATTTAATGCATAATTGCACAATCAATTTGTGGTTTTTCTTCTTTTTTTTGTTTTTTTTTTTTTGATGGTCTGCCCCGAAAATTTCAAATTAAAATAAACACAAACCTAACCTTTTGAGGGCTACAGACAATCCCAAATTCTATCTACTATTCCATTACAATTTCGTTTTGTATTTTTTTTTTTGTTTCTCTCTCTCTCTGTGTTTTATAGAGAAAAGAAATAACATCAAGAAAATCGCACGTTCAGTTGTGCGTGCAAAAAATTGCGGCAAATAAATTAAATTAAATACAACAAAAAAAAAAAAAAATAGGAAAAAGGGCATCCTGACCAACACACACCACAACCGCTGCGGCAATGTTAAATGAAATTTTCTGTATGCTGGGCTTGTTTTTTTTTTTCTTTTGCCCCAAACTTTTATTGGCAATGGTAATCGGAAAATGTTTTCCAAATAAACACATTAACACATACACTGTAATTATAACGGGACCCGGGCACAAGTTACATATGGAAGAAATTTTTTATTTTGCTGAATAAGCAGATGAATTTGCCTAAATTATTATTATAATATGATAATTTTGAGGGAAAAATCAATAGACGCTAGCCAGCGTCTATCTAATTAAATTTTATTCTAAATTTATCTTATTTATTTAATGGACTGGACTATGCCAAAAACAAGAGAGAAATCATCATCATCATCATTCTTCTTCTTCTCTCTTTTTGAATTTTTGTTTGTATGTGCATTTTTGGGTTTTACAGAATTTAATTAGTTTTCTTTTTTTTTTTTTGTTTTTGTTCTACTTTGCGCCTCAATTACGAACCACTTTATTTAACATTCCATCTAAGAAAAGTCTCATTTTGTTTTTCTTCTTGTTTTTAATTGAATGCACACAGACAACAATAACAACAACAACAAGAAAATGAAATTAAAAATATACGTAAATTAAGCAAAAATCCATCAAAGTACATAAAAAATATTTTACTTTATTTATGAAAATAATTTTAATAGTTTCCGCTAGCCAAAAAATATAAAAAGTTTCTTTCTTGAATTTAATTTCGACAACTTTAAATAAAGAAGAAAATACATAAAAATTAAGACAACATTTTATATAAAATTCAATTATGATAGTTGTTTTTTTTTATATTTTTTCCTTTTCTTTTCAGAGAAAGACTTTTGTTTATTTAAGTTTTGCTTGCTTAAATTTTGTCTTCTTTTGTATGTGTGTGTGTGTGTGTGTGTGGGGTTTATAATAACTGTTGTTTCAATGGGTAGCATATGGCATTTAAAGGTTTTGGTGACGTGTTATTTGAATTGTTTCTTACCCAAAGAATATTTCTGCATGTGTGTTGTATTCGTGTTTGTGTTTGTGTTTCTGTGCATGATTGTGCAAGTCTCTTGTGTGCGTATGCGTATGTACAGTTAACCCAAATTTTGCCAACCCCAAAAAGCAAACAAACAAACAAACAAAAGGGGCTATTTTCAGCAGCAGCATCAATGCCAAACCAAACCAAACCAAACCCTTTTTTAACATCTCTCTGCTTTCTCCTTTCTCTGCTTTCTCTCACAGTTGTTTTGTTTGTCTGCTCTGCTCTGCTCTGCTGTTGAATCTTAAGCCATTCAATTAGTGTTGTAAGTAAGAGTTTATAGTCATGTCATTTTTACTTTTATCTCAAATTATCCTTGTTTCAACTGACTGACAATGAGACTCAGTTTCCCTTAACATAACAAAATTTGACTTTAAGATTGCAATTTACAAATATAAACTACTCAATAAACAAATAACAACAACAACCAAACAAGGAAAGCAAAATGTCAGTGACAGGCTGCCTGGCTGCCTGGCAATTTAACCCACATGAAATTTGAAATGTTTTTTTTTAAAAAGGAAATAGTTTTCACACGCATCATCAAACTGGGAAAGGGAAAAGAGCCTTTCAATGCCTTTCGCTTCGCTTCGCGTCGCGTCGCATCGCAACGCGTCGTTTCGTTTTTAATTTCCTTTGAAGAAAAATTTATCACGCTGTGCTGAAATACCAAAAAGCAATGGCAATAAAAAAAGAAAACTGAAAAAAAAACAACCACACCCACACAACTAAAATGAAACTTTTGTTGTTGTTGTTGCTGCATTTGACCCCCTTGGCAATGGCATTTTTTTTTGTTCTTTGCCATGGCGAAGCACCCACACATATCCTAGAGTTACATTATCACCATTCTGCGTCATCTTAACCACCCACGGACATTACACATACATTTGCATGCCGCCAGCAATTGAAATGCCGTGTTTTGTGCTTGTGTTTGCCTTTGAGGCAAGGCCAAGGGTAATATGTGTGGCAAGGTTGCAAGGGCATGGTAATATCGTGCATATATGTATACCTTTTATATGGACAAGGACCATCTGCTAAATGCAGTCAATTGTTATAAACATAAATAGAGAATTGACAAGACAATAAAAATTTGTGGGCATTTTTTGTATAAAAGAGAAAGAAAATAAAACAAGTTTTAAATACAGTTTTTAATTTGATTTGAATACAGTTCTGATTGCTCTAAAATCCTAGAAAAAATTCTGGTAAAAATTCATGGAAAATAAAAGAAGTTTTAAGGTTTGCAATCCCAACAAATACAGTTTTAAATTACTGTAAAACGATTCTGTTTTCTCAAAATCCTTAACTAATTTTGGTAAAAAAAAATTCTGTTGAAAGTAATACTTTCATTGGATTCTCTTCACTTCCAATTTTAAAGGAAATAAAATAAGTTTTATGCCTAATAAAATACAATCCCAACTAAGTACAGTTTCACCCAAAACTATGACAGTTTAAAATTGATTTAAGACATTTCTAATTTCTCAAAATCCTAAACTAATTTTGATAAAAAAAATGCTGTTCAAAGTAATACTTTCATTGGATTCTCTTCACTGCCAATTTTAAAGGAAATAAAATAAGTTTTATGCCTAATAAAGTACAATCCCAACAAAAGTACAGTTTCACCCAAACTATGACAGTTTTAAATGGATTTAAGACAGTTTTAATTTTTGAAAATTCTAAACTAATTTTGATAAAAAAAATTCTTGTAAAAGTAATACATTCATTGGATTTTTTTCCCTTCAATTTTAAAGGAAATAAAATAAGTTTTTAAATTGATTTAAGATTAGTAAAAAACTTTAAATCAGTTTCAGCTAAAAAATTTCTATTTTCGAACTGAGTTTGCGAGTTAGCTTTCAAAATTGCTAAAATGTAAACTAATTTTTAAAGGTTAAAAACTCAAGTTTTAAAAGCCGTAATTCGTCTCATATCGACACGAATTTAGTTAAGGATTTCTCAGAAATTCGAAAAAAAATTCTTAACCAATTTCAATATGATTATTAAAGGCATTTCAAAGTGCTTTAATTTAATAAACGATTTAACATTTATTTAACTTGACATATGACTTGAAATTCCCTTTTGTTCTCTTTCCAAATCTTGAGATTTAAATAGAAATGTTTCTTTCACCTTTTTCACCTGTATCTACACTAATCACCTGTCCATTTATTTAAGTTTTTGTTCCATTGTGTTTAAAGGGAAAGGAATAGAAAGGAAAGGAGTTACTAAACCAAAGATTACTTGTTTGATTGGCCATTTAAATGCTGCTCTTTTTATTTTTTTTTTTTTGTATTTTAAAACACACACACACTTATTTTCTCTGTGTGTGTGAAATGTTGGCTGCCCTGATATTGTGGTACCTTGTTTTTCCATTTAACCAACCGCAAGCGAACATTCATCACCTCGACCGATTGCCTTTGCCTTTGGCTTTGGGTTTTTCCTGGTTTTAGTTCTCTTTACCCTTGCGGTTCTGTCATTTTGCTGCTGCTGCTGTTGCCACTTACAAATTGGCTTTTGGCCACGAAATGCCCTCGTTTAGTTGAAAGTGGCAAAACAAAAAAACAACAAGTAGTCAAATAAAGTTAATAAGCCAAAAGGTCAAGCATTCAAACATGATAACAAATACTATAAAGGAATTCTAGTCTAGTTGCTGCCAGGTTTTATGCCATGCACGTAGAAGACAACAAAGAACGAAGAAAGCAACGTTTCCAATGAAATGATTTTTAATTTATATGTTAATAAGCTCACTACAATAAATATGCCTTAAATACCCATTTATTTGTCATTGCTGCTGCTTCGAGATGAGATTATGAAGATGGCATTTGAAAAGCTAAATGAAAAGTCGATTTCACTTTCGTTCATTATCTGCCTTCATTTCCGTCTTTTAATGAGCTACAGCAACAAATTCAGTTAGAGTCACTGGTTCACTCTTTAGCAGATTTTCTTTGAATTTGGTTAACAATGCGGCTAACGTATCGTATGATTGATGAAGAAAACAATTTAGTGTTAATGTTGGTCCGTACCAAAAAATATTGAACATTTAAATCTTCTTTATTATTTAGCTTTAGATTTCGGCTTACTGAATTAATTTGAAGGAAATTTAATTTACTGCAAATTAAACAGGAAATCTGTTTTTGAAATTCTCTAATCAATTCAATTTTTGTAATGAATAATATTTTCTCATTATTTACAGGATGAAAAAAATCAACTGCTTATCACAAATATTTGGCTTAAACTGGTAAGTTTAAAAACAATCTGAACAATCTGACCAACGACTGAATGAAATATTATAAGCCATTTCTTATAGAAGTTTGTTTGTTTGTTTATTTGTTGGTTAAACAATTTAGGAAATCAGTGGAGGTTAGACAAATGTTTGGCACTTGTGTTCAGTTACCATATTCATTCAATGATATGCCATTAAAACAAAAAAAAAAAAAAATCAAGAAAGAAAGAAGGAAATGAAATTGTGGCAATTTATCAAAATCTAATAAGCAACTCAAGTATACATTTAACCGAAAAAATGTAACAAATTGTTAAATGGCTAAACACGCTTAAAAGCTTAATAAATTCAGCTGTGGTTTTTTTCCTGAAAATCACTTAATGGCTTAAATTGTGCAAGTACCGCTAAATCGCCTCAACGAGACTGATTCAAAAAAAAAAAGGGAAAGAAAAAGATTTTGACTTTGATTTTTATTTTTTCTTTCATCCCTTCAACTGCTTGAAATGACAGTGATGCCAAGTAACTTGAATATTTCAATCTTCATCGCTGTTTGTTGCTGTGTTTATAATGAAAAGCAATTCGCCCCTAGACTTTCTTACGGTTTTATGAGCCTTTTAACGACACACTGCTTGGTCCTTGGAAATCCTTGCGCTAAGCCATAGAAAAAAGAAAAAAAAATAATAGAAAGAGAGAGCATAAAATATATATATATATATGTATAAAGCTTCAAAATTAAAGCAACGCACGATTTTTATATTATTACAATTACACAAAGCGATTTTGTTTGCCATGGAAATCAAATTTATTCAATTTAATATGAAAAATATGGAATATTAAAATCTTTAAACCGCAAAGCCATCAATCAAAATTGATTGGCCTTAAAGCATTTAAGGCTTTGTGCAAAGTCTTTGCCAAATTCTATTCAGCTTATTCCACCTGACTATTCTGAGACGAGTAAACAATACAATTTTAGTTGTAGCATAATATTAAATGCTACTAATTAAAGGCAGCTTGAAGTGCTAACTTGGTCACTTTATGAAATTACTGGCAATATAATTACAATAAAATTATAGACAATGCAAATAACCAAAACAAATAAACAAGCAACTTGTCAGCCATTGATATTCATCCTGCCATTTCCATAATTATTTGTCAACACTTGTTATATTACTACTGATTTTATGATTATACCTATTTATATATATATATATGTGTGTTGTAAGAGAGCAATCAATTTGTTGGTCAGGGCAAACAAATAAAGTAGATATACAATAATATTACTGATGCATAACAGGCAATTCCACTAATTTGATTAATCGATGCGAATCAAAAGCAAACAGTTATCCATATAAATATTGAACCATCCATTATGTGTTTCCAAGTCAAATCGAAATCGAAGTCAGTTCAAGGTGATGAGGCCTGCCTGCTTTAATCGCCTTAAGTGTCGCCAAGGCTAAACGACAATCGCATCAAAGCAAAATTTAATTACGAAAGCTGAAGAATAAAACTACTTAAGGCTAGTTTAATCATTATAATAGTAGTAAAATTAATGATGATGATGATTATGATCGTATGTACAATATTTATGATTGATGATTAGCATACCAAACAAACCAACCTGGAATGCCAATGGTTTTTTGCACGTGCCATTTTATTTATATGTATAAAGTATTAATAATAAATATTGTATTAATCAAATACAGTAAACACTTGTTCAAATCAACAAGAAATCCATAGCAAATATTAATTTACGAACGAAAATAATTAAATAAATATTCAATTATATAGAGTGGCCACTTTAGTTTTGCCCTTTCTAATACTGAATACCTTTTTTCCGGTATATCCAATTAATATGCTCTTTGCACTTATATTAGCGCCACAATACATAATTAATGAGGTCAAAACCTGTCCGAGCCAGAAGTGCCTTTTGTTTTTCTCCCCTTACTTTGGCCATTTAACACAAGTTGATGGGTTGGTTTAATTGTCATGGCTTTTTGGTAATATATATATTTTTTGTTCCTTCTTTTTTTTTTGGATATATTTATAGGAATGGAACGATATGAATTTGCGTTGGAATTCAAGTGAATTTGGTGGAGTACGCGATTTACGCATACCGCCACATCGCTTATGGAAACCAGATGTTCTTATGTACAATAGGTAAGATTACATACCAAGAAATGTTAGGAAGAATCCGATTCCATTTGAATTTTGAGATATTTCAGGTTAAGGTTTTTAAAAACAAATTTTAAAAATAGAAAATAAAATGCAATCATTTTGAATTTTTTATATATTATTGCTAATATCTCAAACCATACAAAAAAATAACTGGAGTTTAATAAAAGTCCCGTTAGTTTTTGATTTATGTTGTCAAACTTGAAATTAAAGTTTTACGCCTACAGGCTGCTGTAGTCATCCGATTGAGCTGAAACTTTCACACAATATTTTAAACACTTGTCGCTATTACCCGAACTAGGAATTTCAATAATTACTATTGTTTTTTTTAAATTTACGACAAAAAAAATTGCGAATTTTGAATTCTTTTTTTTGGTTATTCGCCATTTTTTTAATTTTGCAGTTACAAAAAACATCCTCGTTTGGGTAATAGCGGCAAGCTTCCTTAATAAAAATCAATTTGAATTTTTCAATTCGGATGACTACAGCAGCCTGTAGGCTTACCCCGCCACCCATGCCTTTTTTTTCTTAGTTTCAATTTTGATTACATAAATCAATGGCTAACGGTACTCGAATTAAACCAAATTTATTTTTTGTTTATAGTTGAAGATGTTAGCTATAACATATAAAAAATTCAAGACAATTGCATTTCATTTTCTATTTTTAAAATTTGTTTTAAAAAGCCCTATAGTTGTCGGTTTTTACATGGTATAAAATTGACAATTTCTGTTTCTTCACTGGCAACTTTTAGTTCAAACCGCTCAAAAGACCAAGTACAATTTTTTCTCGCCAAATTAAGACTTTTAAATGTTAAAAATATTATTTACAAAGCTTGAAATATGCCGTCTTTAAGCTCAAATATCTTTAAATCAAAATTCTGTTTATTTTGATAATAATATCTATAATTAATTTGTTGTTTTTAGTGCGGATGAAGGTTTTGATGGTACATATGCCACCAATGTGGTTGTACGTAATAATGGCAGTTGCCTGTACGTGCCGCCCGGAATTTTCAAATCCACGTGCAAAATCGATATCACCTGGTTTCCGTTCGATGATCAACGATGCGAAATGAAGTTTGGCTCCTGGACCTACGATGGCTTTCAGGTGGGTAAAGTGCAATCATCAATAATGTGAAATCCCCCAATGGACAAACTAGATTAAAAATTAAATAAGCAATGCAATTTCGCTGCCTATTTACCTTCTGCCGTCTATCGTCTATTCCCTGGCTATTATCCCTTTTGGGTTGGCACACCAATTTGAATTTAATTAGTGATCCCACCGCGTTGACGTATTTAAATTGTGGCAACAATTAATTTACATTTCATTTTCAATGCTTAACTTTATTAAAAATGCATTTCATTTTGGTTTTTTTCTCACTCATTTTGCCTTGAACCGTTCTATTAAATTGCAGTTTCCGTTTCTCTTGTTTCATGTCAAAAGCAAATGATTAAACTGAGAAAATTAATTTATTTCATTTATTTATTTTCCTATTTTAGTTGTTGATTTCCCCAAATAAACAACAACAACAACGTAGCTTTCACAATTTCAATTAGTTATGACAAATTGTTTGTCATGAGAAAGTTTAGTAAATTGCTTTCACAAAGCGCCAACAACTTTATTATTTCAATTATAAATTATAACACAATGGAAACAATGGAAATACTAATAAAGATTTTTCATCATTAATAAGAATACTGAAATTAAATAAAGTCCTTTGTAAATTAGGGTGTATCGGAAATAAATTTTGAAGGCTTACCAAGAATTGGGCAAAAATATTGCAATTTCCTTTCATTCAATTCAATTCAATTATATTTAGTTGGACAATTTTCCAAAGGTGATAATGAATATTACTAAACAGTTTATTGAGCAATTATAAAAATGAAAAGGAAAAAAAATAAAAAAAAATCAAATGACAAATGGCACAACAACCACAATTGCCACAAAACACAAACATCAGCAGCAGCAGCAATGTCAGCATTTGCCAATAATCATAATAAATGAGTGCATTTAATTGAAGCCGTAAATTTGTAAATGACTATGGACAATCGGACACTGATTGAGTTATGTTTTTCATTTAATCATTTTGTGGATGGCTGGGATTAATTTTAAGCCGAATGCGCTAGAAAATAGACACACACAATTCAATATGTCTCTGTGTGTGTGTGTGTGTGTATTTTGCAGTAATTACATTTCACATTGGAACATTTTCTCCCCCTTTTTCCTACCATAAATGCCATGATTTCCCTGGGTGACCGCGGCCATTCCTGTCTGCAAATATGTCAGCCTGCTGTCAACGCATTTCGTTCTGTCCAAATTGTCTGTAACCGTGTCAACAACAACAACAACAACAGCAAGGAAAGAAATTGCTCCGTCAAGAAGTAAAGTAAAAATCAATGAATGAGTGAATAAAACTCTCCACTGTGCAATTGAATGAAAATCTTTAAGATTTTTTAAGCAAATAACATTGAAATCCTAAAATCACAAATGACAAACTTTACTTACCTCCAATTGTCTTATTTATAGACTTGCTCTCTTTCTCTATTTTATTTTTCCATTTCATTAAATAGGATATTTTAAATAAATAGAAATTTGTAATCAACTTTGAAATTATTCAATATAAAATCAATTCACATCAAATATTTCAGTTCACTGAATATGAATTGAAAAAAGAAGTATGTATAAAATATGCAACATTTTTTTATTATGATTATTTTTTGAAAAAAAAAAGGGATTTGCTCATTTGGCTGCAGAAAATTTTCATTTGCCACTTTTAGTGAAATGCCAACTCACAAATTATGTGTAACAAGAAACTAGAGCCAAACCACACACAGAAAAACTGAAATGATTTATCTCTATCATTTTTGGAAATATTAGGGTGGAAAAAAGAAATTTTCAAGCGAAAAATAAATTATTTAAAATGGTAAATTACAAAGATTACAAGTTTAGTTGAAATTAAAAATGATTAATGAGAAATCTATGGTAAAAATATATGAATGCTTTTTATTCGGCTGTTTTTTATTCCATTTTAGATTTATTTTATTAATAATTTTTATATTATTTTTTTTTTTTTTTGTAGTTTCCACTTTAAGAAAAAACATCTCTTGAGGGAATTTCTGTCATAAGCGATAAATACTAGTTTCCTTGGGAATCACCCTAATGTATTTAGTTATACATAAACTCATATTCTAATCAGCCAAATTCGTTGGCCAAAAAAAAGTGTAGCGCAAAGAAAAGAAAACTGGCAAGTTTGTTACCAAAAAAAAAAGAAGAAGAAAAGCCAAAATGGCATAAATGCATTAGAGCCACAAGGAGAGCCAAAAGCGAAATGCTGCCAACAAACGAAGCTCTACCAAACTCTACCTAACCTAACACATAGAGTTATGCCATCATTTCCGGCCACGCAATGCTTTTTTGGCACGCAAAACTTGACACGTAAAATATTATAAAAATTTAGTTTTGTAACACACACACACACACACACATACACAGAGACAAAAGTAAACAGCGAAGAGAGTCAAAGTCACATGCATTTTGTGGTTAGTCAATATTGCCAAATTTGTTGGCTCCAAGCTCCAAGATGTTCGAATAAGAAGGGCAAAAGCGAGAAGCGAAAAGCGAAAAGCTTTAATACATTTTGGCACATTTTTCATGGAGGCTGTTGAAAAATTAATGTAAAACTGCCAAGCCCAGTTGCCATGGCATAGCATACTTTTCAGCGCTTTTCAGCCCATAAATGACAACGTGACAATAGCAACAACAACAACAACAATAATAATAATAAACCAAACTATGGCATCTCTATTAAAATTGTTCGTCCAATGCCCATTAAATTTTTATAGAACTTTCTCTTTTCGTTTTCTATATTCACATTTACTTGGGCTAAAAGTGTTGGACCGCCATTTCAATTTAGCTTGATCTGTGTCAAACTGGCAGCATGAGAATTTATTCAATAAATCTTTGGCCGTGTCTCCGTTCAGTCTCAGTCTCAGCCTCAGCTTTAGCGTCAGCCTCATTGGTAAAAGTCTTGAACAAAGCTTTTAATTGCTTTTGAAGCACTGACACAGCGACTGACAGCCCATCAGGCAGCAACCGCCAGCTGACAATCTTTAAAAGCCATTCAACCATCACACACTCTTTCCCCCACCCATAACCCATAGCCCCCAACCAAGTTTCAAGAGCCATCACCATCACCACCCACACAAATACTATAAACCCTCAACTCACTGAACCATTCAGGCCGGTAACTTTGCATTTGTTTCGCCTCTATGCTTCAACTAGTTTTGGATGGGACAATTCTTTTATTTTCTTTTTCCTCTCTCTCTTTTCTTTTCTTTTTTTTGGTATTATTAAATTTAATGCAAATATCTTTGCTTCAACCCAGAGACAATTAAATTTAAAGCATTTAATTTTTATGCCTCATCGAACGAGTTTTTTTTAAATTAACCAATTTAATATAGATTGTTTTTTTTTGGGTTATTTTTAAAGGCAGTTTTAGTATTTAAGGCTTTCAAAATTAACTCAAACAATTTTATTAAGAATTAAGGAATCTCTCACAATTTTATTCCAATTTTATTTCAAGCATTAAAACTTAATTTAATTAAAAAAAATTTATCCAGAATTTAGGACTCTTCAATAAAATTCTATGCCTATTTCTTTATATTTTATCTGCTATTTTAAAATGAATTTTTCTTCTCTTTGATTTCTTTGGTTTTTTTTTTTTGTTTATAAAAAATGCCCCTCAATTTGTATATTGAATAACTAGTCAAGCATTAAAACACATTACTTATTTCCAAAATATACCTACAAATAAAAAATACCAAAGCATTTTTAACATTTGAATGAACCTAAGCCACATAATAAATTATTGGGCCATAATAAAAGCCATATTAAAAAAAAAAATAAACAAATGTGTGTGTTAGAAAATCAATAAGAACCTAAATTTATAAAAATGCTAAAGCATAAAATAAAAACCAAATAAAATTTGTAGGTAGACCCCAAAAAAAAAAAAAAATAAACTAGCATACAAATTATTTTGGGCACTAAACAAAAAAAAAAAAAAGGTAAAAGTTTACCCAGCTAAACCACAAGACTTTATGAGGATACCCTCTTAACTTCTACACATAGTCATAGGGAATTAGCTTAAAGTTAAATTAAGACCTGGCAGGCCAAAAAGGCAATGTGTATGACCAAGTTACTATCTAATTAAGTATATGTGTGTGTGTGTGTGTGTGAAAGACAAGCAAGTTGCATTTGCAAAAAGTGACACAAAAAATATGTAAATTAAGGAAAATTTCTTTGCTAGTTTGTATCACTCAGTCAGCACTTAATATGGTTATGCCAAATTAAAAGGAATCTACACACACACACACACACATACACACATACATATTAAATTGCCTTGTTACTCCATTTATTCTCTGTCTTGTCTAGAATTCTACTAACTTTAGTTGTCTGGTTTTACTTTAGTTTCTTTTGTTTTTGGTAGTTGGTTGTTGGTTGTTGGTAGTAGTGCAATAATAATACAAATTACTTTCATATATGCAACAATGATGGCTATGGCAATGCGTAATGGTTCCATGTACTTTGGCTCCCCATAACAAATGGGAAAACGTGTGTATTTGTATTGGTCAGGTTTCAAGTCAAATTTCTTGCTCTTGGTACTAAAAAGGCTTTTAGGCTTAATGCTGCTGTTGGCCAGCAACAACCCAGCCCAGCCCAGCCCAATAGAACACAAAATACTATCATTTGGACTCTACTAGCTTACGTGTCCTCTGCCGCTTGGTCCTGGTCTCCAATCAATTAAAGGTGCCTTTCGTATTCGACTCGCATTCGGTTTTCGACTCCAGAGAGAGAACAAAACAAAAAACCAAAAAATAAAAGAACATAAAAGACCTTGCTTTTAGTTTTATGCTTTAAGTTAGCTGTTGTGGATTAAAGTATTTGTATTTAATATACAGTAGCTAACCATAAAATAAATCAAAATATAAGAAAGGGTTTTATGTAAACATTGAATAATAAAAATAATTCGGTTTGTTTTCGTTTGTTCTTTTAAAGTCACACAAAAAAAAAATATCAACTCAATTTGAGTACTTGTCTATTTATTTAATTCCAATCAATTGAATGGAATACAATTTTCCTTTTATCACTCTTGAAATATTTATGACTCTTGCAATTTTAACAAGTATTTCATTTCAATTATTTCATATATATCAAACACAGATATTTTTTATTTCTGTATGATTTTTTAATTGTGCGCTCCATTAAATTGAAAAAAATAAATGAAGAAAATGAAATTGCAAATTATGAAAGGGGCGGGGAGAAGGTAAAAATTACATTAAAAATATAGGACGATAGATTAAGAGAGGAAATACAAAAAAAAAAAAACATACACACAGACAAAAAGAAAAAGCTTCTTGTTCTTTTTTTTTTTGCCATGACTAAAAACAAAATGCTTAAATCACCAGAGATTATCTGGGTTAGTAGAATTCGCGCATTTCCTGCTCATTTCAACTGCTTTTTAATGTGACAGAGAAAATTATAATAACAAGCAAGAAAAAAAAAACAAAAACAAAAACAAAAAATAATAATAATAATAAAAAAGAAAAAAAAAAAAGTTGTCAAGCAAAAAAACACGATGGGCGTGTACCCTTGATGCCAGGATGCAGGAATGCTGGGATGCAGGGAGGAGGAGGTGGAGGGAATTGAGAGTACACAAAAAAATAAAAAAGGGTGTTTTCATAATTTAAACTGACTTTTTGCAATGGCAGCGACAGCGACAGCGGCGCAGAGCTATTGTGTTTTTTTCATCTCCCTCTGCACATAACCTCACTCCGTCTCCCTTGCTTGCCTGCTTGCTTTATCGTGTTCTGTCTTGCACAGTTTTGTCTCTGTTCTGTTCGGCTGTGCTGCTTCCCTTTCTGTGTGAAACTATGCGAAAGCCATCAACGCACACACACACACACACATTTAACAAATGTTTCTATATGCATATGAGTGTGTGTGTGTGTGTGCGTGGGTGTGTGTGTAGTCGAAAGTAATCAAGCTCCGCAATCAACAAATTTGTATTTATAGCTGTAGTTAAAAAATTTCTGCAAATGCAGTGAAAACTAAAATTGAAAAATCATTCAGTCGCTAAAAAAAAATAATTGGAAGTATTTCAACCGCAACTAGCCCCAACATTCTCCTCATTAAGCCATTAACTCTACTAGTTTTAACCAATTTTTAATTTAAAGTTATTGAAAACTGGAATCAATAAACAAAAATCAATGAAGAAATTAATGAATTAATTAAACTTGATAACCTGAAAACAAATAAAAAGAGGCGCAATTTTTATAAATTCTTTAAACTAAAACAAAGAAAAAAAATATTGAAAAATAGACGCAATTTTTAGAAGGGATTTTTTAAGTATTTCTTATATCACTGAGATCCCAAGGGCTTAACTCTTAAACCTAAAAATGATTTTTAAATCAGGCCCGTGGGGGGACCCAGGAAATTTTTGTAGGTATATTTTTTTAAGTTTTAATTTCCTAGCAATCAAATCAAAACTTTAATCAAGGAAATTTATTCAAGATTTTTTTTTAATTGACCTAAACTTGCCTTTGCTACTTTACTGCCTTAATTAAGACTAAAAAGCATAAACAATTAAATGTATATTCGCCAAGTACAGTTGACTACAAAACATTGACATCAAACATTGCAATTGAACGCCTTTCAAAAAAGCACACAACAAACAAGGATCCAAATCAGATAACACTTCACTCGCACAGTTTAGCAATATGTTTTGTAAGGACTTTTCCATACTGTGTGTGTGTTTGTGTGTGTGTTTGTGTATCCTCTCAATGGTTATCGTTCTCAAGCGCTGTCTCTTTTTTTTTTTTTGCCAGCTTTTTGCTGCTTCTGCTGTTCTCTTTTAAGCACACTTAAACAAATAAGAATACTCGACCATAGTCACTTACTCACTTGCACAGCTGACGCCCGCTGAATGGGCAAAAGTGCAGATGTTTTATAACAATTGTGGTTGTTGTTGTTGTTGTTGTTGTTGTGGCTTTGGCTAACAGCAACCTTGGATTTGAATGACTAAACTGACTGTATTTTCCATTTCTGATGATGATGATGATGATGATGATAATGGCAACTCAACTTATCAGTGGCAAACAATCAAAGAGATACACTTGTAAAAATGTTGTCAAGTGCCCAATTATAAATTTGACTTTGGGCAAAGTTTTTTAAGTACAAGAAACCGGGAGCAAGTAAAATTCGAGTGCTGTTAAAATAAATACCAAATCGCTGTGTAAATATAAGTATATATACACATTTTTTTTCAACTGCACTCAAACTAACAATATTTCAGGGCACACACACACACACAAAAAAAAAAAAAAAAGAAAACAGAAAACTTGAGTAATAAACCAACATACAAATAAACAATTTTTCGAGTACCGCCATGGAGAGTATTTCTCCAGAATTTTTTGTTTGACAGCAGCAGCTCAGCCAAGTAGCTGAATGTCCAAAAAAACAACTACAACAACAACAAAGCTAAAAGATAAATATGCGACAGCCACCGCCATAAAAGGATCCTAAGCAAAGCTTAGCAGGGCGAAACCAAAAGACCCAAAAAAAACACACACACACACACAAACAGCTAGCTGCCCTGACCTTTAACGCATAGCTACAGCTACCTACCCATAATACCCCAGTCTCCCCTAGGCTATGACCAAATTGGTGGTCTCATTGCACAACAAATACATAACGTTACGACGTTGTAGTAGTAGTAGTAGTAGAAGTAGTATGTATAAAATGTATAAGTGTTGTCGCAAATAATCATTTCCATGTGGCCCAAAGCAGCCGCAAATGTTTTGCCAACTTGTCGACCTTCACTGGAATCTAGCAAAATGGACCAAATAATAATAACAACAACAACAACAACAACAACAAGAACAACGACATCAAGTAGAAGCTGCAGCAAATTTTTAAGTGCAATGGCCAAATTCCAGGACAGTGGATGATGTTGCCAAAAGAATGGCAATTAATTTTAAGTAAACATTGCTTACACCAAAAAAACTTGTCACACAACACAAACCAAAATAAAATATTAATAAAACATACAATCTTATGAAAGTCTTAGAAATTGAATACAGCTACTTTTTAAAATACACAAACAAACAAATTAAAATTATTAGGTACTAAATTATAAATCAATTCATAAAATATATTTTCAAAAAAAAAAAAAATTTTAAAAAAATGGAATAAACTCACAAATTAAATATTATTTCTTTAAAACAATTTAATATAATTTATAGAACTGAATTCTGATTACCCTTTTAAATCAAAATAAAATTAAGTGAATTGCTAAATAGTTTTGGAATAAATTCTGCTTGCTTCGAAATTTACTTTCAAATAAAAAAAAAAACTATTTAAAACAGCTTTTAAATAAATTTAACATCAATTATTTGATTTTTATTAAATTGTTTTTAAATTGCTGTTCAGAATACTTTAAATTTTCGCTTCAAAGTATTTATATTTTTTCTCATCTAATATCCTTTATGAAAACACTCAACAAATGTATTAAAGTCAGTGTAGTTTCAACATTTTTTTTTCTCTATTAGTTCAAATCACATTCTAAACTACATACAAAATTTACACTCAAACAAGCAGCATTGTTAAAAATTTTTTTTTTCCTTAAATTGTACGTTTGAACTATTTTTGATTTTATCCATTCTTGACATACACTCAGTCCAAACACAATAGAATAACAACTATGGATGTAGCAAGTGGTATAAGCTCGCAGCTTGTTAAAATGATACGAGACGAGATCAATTTGGCAATAACACGTGAACTTAATAGCCTGCAAGATGGCGCAACTGAAACGGAAATTAACGAAATTTTAAAGAAGAGCAAAAAGAGATCAGAGTCCTCACGTAGACATTCTTCAAATGCAACTAATTATTACAAGCAAATGAATAGGCCCATTAAGCGAAATATGAAAAAACCAATCGCCGAGAATCCTGAACAATCCAGTGATACGCAATTCTATCCTTATAGGGCATATTGGAGGTCATCCAGTTCCACGGATAAATCATCGGCCGTGGACAATTATTTCCGTGGCGCTCGTATGGCTGAAAAAGCTTTGACCTACCAACTACCAAATACATCAAAGCGTCAGATTGGATCTTCTGGGGATTATGGTTTGCTTAGAAAGCCCACTGTGCCCACTGTGCGCGGTAAACTTATTTTCAATAGAGATTCTGATAGTGACACTAACGCTGAAGCTCGCAAGCGCTTTAATGGTATTACTACCGAAGATTTGGATCGTATATTCGGCAAACAGCCACAATTGGATAAATCTGATAAAAAGGCTTATCGGCCAACAAAAATTCCTGCTCAAGCCCGGGCCCAAAAGTCTTTGGCGAGCACTAATGTTCCATTTGTCATGAGAATGCCGACAATTCTGAAGGAGGCTCCAACCAAGCCAAAGCAACTCAAGCCCATGTCAGAACTTTCGGTTCAGAAGACTATAAAGAAGGCCACGGCCACATTGCTGAGTTTTCCCAAATATGCTCAGGAGCGTGAAAGTATTTTTGATTGTAATAATATGTTGACACAATGCGATTATGATCAGAATTTAAAATTGCGATTATCAAACTTTACTTAAACACGATCATGACAAGTCTGATGATTATATCAATACCAAATTTGTATCTGGCTCTTTAACCCTGCCTTAAAACATCTCTATGATCCACACTGTCAATTTAACTAATTCAATCTAAGTATTTAAATTATAACACGAATTTAGCTTGTCTGTTTACACATATAAATATCCTGGCTAATATTGTTTAACTTGTAACTTAAGATTAAAAATTGTATGTAAATTTTCTCATCTCATCTTGGACATATAAATGGATTTGGGTTTGGGTGTGGGTTGGTTTTTCGGGCAAACAAACGTGTTTAAACGGTGCAAGCAAACATACAATATATTTTACCCAAAGATTCTCAGTTCGTGTGTGGACAGAACTTCTTGGTTATAAAGTTGGCAAGTTATAAAAGGTCTTTTTTTTGTTCTTTATTTTTTTGTTGTGTATTTTTGGCCGTTTCTTTGACTTTCTCTACTTTTCATGCTTATCAAAAATTCAAATGTTCCTGGGGTTGCATAAGGCATATCAAAAGTTCTTTAGAGATGAGCATAAAGTCACTGAAAATAATGTCAATCACCAAGGCGATCCTAAGATTATACATTATTTTATATAATGTAGAAGAAAAGGATATTAAGAGATGGTTTCTTAAAAAGTATTGAATTGTACAAGCAATTTTCAAGTTAATAGAAACATCATTAAATTAAGGTGGCAATTTTTAAATAATATTATATAAATTATGCCTAAGTTGTTCTTTGATTCGAGCAATTTTCAAGCTGCCAGAAATTTTTTAAGAACATTCATAGCTTTGTTTAAAATTTATACTTTACATTAATTTCTTCAAAAAAATCACTTCTTCTTGACACATCACTAATATTCACTTGGATTTGGATTTGTACTTGAGTGTTGAGAAATATTCAAGTGATGTGTGATCATAAAATGTAGGTGTATTTGCTCACTTACAACTACATTAGCACTTTTTTCTTTGATTTCAACAAAGTATAAAGTAGATGATAAAGCTGCCAGGATGGTAAAGGAGACGAAAGGACGGACGGACGGATGGACGGACCGACGGACGTGCGTATAAGTTCGTATTTCTATGACTGTGTATGTGTGTGTGTATTTTCTGCCTTTGTTTCAACATTTTAATGAGAAAACTTTTGCCAAATCCCAAAAACACTTATACAAACACACAGAAAAACATAATGCAGATACATATATATGTCTTCTTCTTCTTCTTAGTCTTTTTTTTTTTGTTATTGGCATAGAATACTAAGGTTTAGGTATACCTATTTCTATACAGATTCCTTTCCCATTCGCCTCCCCCCATTTGGTTTGGCTATATCAGAAAATATTTGTACTATTTGTCAGTTGTCCAAAAAGTGCATGAATTGATATTTGTTGTAGTTGTTGTTGTTGTTGCTGCTGCTGCTGCTGGTATTGTGGCATTTTGTTTTGGCCCCATTCCGTTACATAAATTGTGCGAAAGGCCAAAAAAGGGAATAATATAGGAATGAGAGTGAGTTTTATATGAGTGTTTATAGACAGAATGACAGTTTTGTAAAAGTTTTTCTCCTCTGGTTTCCCACACACACACACAAACACACACAATTTTTGTTTTTAGATTTACTTAAATGAGTTTCGTGCACAACCAATAAAACTTTATCAAAGAAACTCGCATAAAATATTGTTAAGTGAAAGTAAATCAATTTGTGGTTGATATTTGACTGGCCCAAATGGCCAAAGTTCTGTTTCAAAAATATCTGCCTATAACTATAAAATTAAGCCACAGCAAAAAAAAATAAATGGCTATAAATAAAATTAAATTCAAAATAAATATGTTTATTATTTTTCAGTTGGATTTGCAATTACAAGACGAAGCTGGTGGTGATATTTCAAGTTTTATAACCAACGGTGAATGGGATTTGTTAGGTAAGCTTTAAATAAAAAAAACAAATCTAAAATAAATATTAAAAATTATAATGAAAACTTTTTTTTTTGGAACTAAACAAATGAATAATAAATAAGACTTTAATCAGATAATCAAACATTTTTATGGTTTAAGAGAATATTCTGGTCTAGAGGCAAAAAAAACTTAATTAAAAAAAATATTTTTGGAGTTTTAAGCCTGTGAAAAATAAATTTGAATTAAAAAAAATTATTAAGCATCAAAAACAAAAGTTGAGCTTAATAAAATTAAAAAAAAGCAAATTAATTTTAATAACTTAAAAAATTAAAACAAAATTTAAGAAAACATAAGTGAATAGTTAATTTTTAAACTTTTAAAAGTTTAGCTTAAAATGACATTAATTTTTGGATGCTTAGGAGAATAGAATTTTTAACATAATAAAAAGAAACAAAACTCTCGAAATATTTTCCAGAATATTCATTCCTCTTGACAGTTGTTTTTTTATCTGATTAATTTACAATAAATAATATTTGATTTGATTGAAATTAACTAGAGAGCCTAATACTAATTAATGTCCTATAAAAATTTTCATCTTCTCTTTTGCACACATCACATTTTGTTCGTCGATAAAAATACACATTAAATTCAATAACACACATATATATAAATACATGAAATATATTTATATTATGTATAATAAATAAAATTAAAAAAAACAAACAATTAGGTGTGCCCGGTAAACGAAATGAAATCTACTATAATTGCTGCCCAGAACCTTATATTGATATAACATTCGCCATTTTGATACGACGCAAAACTTTGTACTATTTTTTCAATTTGATTGTGCCATGCGTACTGATCGCCTCAATGGCACTTCTAGGGTTTACACTGCCACCAGATTCTGGTGAGAAGCTCTCGCTTGGTAAGTGACCAAAAAATGCTCATTCTCCGTCCTGTCCACTCTTCTACAATATTAGAATTAGTAGGGTTGCCATAGTCGTTGTCTGACCTGAAACAAAAAAAAACAAATAAATGTTGTGCCTAAGCCTCTAAACTAAACTCTATAAAACACATACACACATATTTTTAATATTATAAGTTTTGCATAATTTAAGTTGGCTTTATTTTTTTATTATTATTTATATATCCTGTATGCTTTATATGCTTTGGTAAAACTTTATGTAGAAAATTAATATAAAGGCAGAAGAAGAAAAATAAAGCTAAATGCGAATGCTCATGACTTTACCAGATATTAAGGTCACTTTTCGTTATGATGCAAAGTGTCTTATTCTCTGTGTGTGTGTGTGTGTGTCCAAAATGTCTACAAAAAATATTTCATCAAGTTTATGAGCAGCTGCAAAACTTCTCTACGATATGCCATAATTTTAAAATGCTCCCAGCAAACACACACACACACACACACACACACATAGACATTAACGCTGTCATCTGAGGTGTGGCCTTAACCAGTGACTGGCATATGGCAAGTTTTAAACCCTGGGGCTAATTTATGCTCTCCTGACAGTTCCGTCGTCTGACAGCTGACTTTGGACATCATCTGTATGTGTGTACTACATACAACTGAAAGAGATGGATAGACAGAGAGATAGAAATGGGGGTAAAACAAAAAAAACAAAACGAAAAAAAAAAAATGTGGGAGGCCATAAAATATGCGTAAGCATAACAAGAAGAACAACAAAATTCGCGTTAACTTTTGATGGCGTTTGCTAAACACTGCAGAACCAGCAAATAGCAGCAGCAGAAGCAGCAGACCCAGCAAAATATATTTTAGTCGTTACAACATCAAAAACAATAAATAACGATAAGCTACACCAACAACAACAACAAAATCCAGAAAAACTTTTATAAAGCAAATATCGGCAAAGTTAAACTTAAAAAAAAAAAATGAAGCCGCATTTGAGATACCCTGTAACTTTTGTTTAAATCCCTGGTGTTTATGAATCAATCATATAGAAATTTAACCCTTAATTGGACAATATCTTTAGAAATAATGTGGCCTAAAATCAGCCAAAGATAAAGCTTGATTCCTGAACTCTTTTGTTCAAATTTTTGGGGTTTGTGTCGTGTTGACAAAGCTGTCTACTCTATTCTATAGACGGCTTTTTATGCCCTTATAAAATATGTGCTAAAACGATGCTAAACATTTTAAAGCCATAACAAAATGGGTATATATAAACATATAGAAACTGAAACATATATGGGGCATACAATTTTATGAACGATTTGATAACCACGCACCTTGAACTGCAAATGAAAATGAATTTGAAATATATGTGAGGTTCAGCGCAGGAAATACGGTAGTAGTTTTTTATTTGACATAAAAAAAAAAAAATAAAGCAAAAACAAAACACACACACACAACACACACACACATTCTCGCTCATTCAATGCAACAAACAAACAGGATGGCATCAAATGGCAGGAGTTGCATAGTCTTCAAGGTCGTCGTCATCAACAACAAATAACAACAACAACAACAAGAACATCATCATCGTCAGGAGAATGCCAAATAAATAAGAAACCTTTAAGCCATTATTTTTTTTTTTTGTTCTTTTGGTTTTTTTAAGGGGCTAACAAAATAAATTGTTGTGCTACATAAAACTCACTCGCCAGATAGTTTAAGTTTTACTATGTAGATACAAGGTTTTTATGTATATTTGGTTTTTACTTTTTTGGTTTTATTCAGAAATTGACAAAGTGCCAAAAATCACTTAAAAAAAAATTTAAGGCAAATAATCTTAAAGCTTTTGGCAATTTCTGTGCAAAATGAATTAAATCCCAGACTTGAATAATAAATCATATTTTATCTCTATCTCCATGATATCTTTCCTTTCTCTCTTTCTCTCTCTCTCTCTGTCTCTTTTTCTCAACTGTGTTTTTTTTTTTAACACTAAAAACATACACACATACTTGCATTGCGCTTAAAATAAATATATATATATACATAAATATATGCCCCGAAAACGTTTCGTGTATATTAAATAATTAAATGCTGCCTTCTTGCAGGAGTTACTATTTTATTATCGCTCACAGTCTTCCTGAATATGGTGGCGGAAACAATGCCAGCGACCTCCGATGCTGTTCCATTGCTCGGTAAGTCCAGTGACAGGCTTGTTTTTGCTCTTTCATTTTTTTTGTTATCCTCTCCTGTCCCCAAAACATACAATTCTATATATTATATATTTTTCCACACACACAAAAGTCCATCAAAAAAAAACAAAAAATAATAACATTAAAAAAAAATCAACTAATCAGCAAAGATTTTTACTTTCCGCACAGCAAATGGTAAACAGTGTTTAATTAATATACAATACAAAAAAAAAAATAAAAATATAAGTACATATTCATTTCAGAGGCAGCTAAATATAAACAAAACAAAAAAATATAGGAGTAATATAAAATTAAGTAAATGTCTTGAATAAATGTAAATAACTTAATATTTTGGGGCTTTCACAAGTATTTTTTTTTTTTTTGGTTTTTTGTTTTTTTTTTTTTTTAATTATTAAAATGAGTTTTAAATGACACCAGAACGATTAGTCTGCAACAATTGTGTGTGTGTTTTGAATATTTAATGTCTTCAATTCTATAATATTTAAATGTTGAACAGCAACAATAAAAACAACAAGCAGACTTTATATTCATTGACATAAATAAATACACATACGCATGTCTGCACATATTCATTTCAAAAGAAAAACATTTATTTGTTTATATCAAATATCGTAAATGTAAATGTATGTGTAGGTAAATCAATATTAAATTGTGTGTGTGTCTCTTAATATCAAAAGGAAATTCAATTAGAATTGAATACAAAATTCACCAACATCAATTTGAGCATCAATTTCATTCATTCATTCATTTATTTAAGTTCCAATGCCAATTACCTAATCAAAATATTTGTGTATGTTTATTTTAGCTTAGATTACAATTTGTTAATGGGTATCATTAAATCAAACAAAAAAAAAATAAAAAAGAAAAGGAATTAGTTTTTGTAGATTTTTGAAAGAACCAAAAACAATAAATCATACATTTATTGTAGTTACTTTCTTTTTGGGGGGGAATAAAGCCCAAATATATAAATATATATATATATAATTGCATGCTGGCCATAATTTTTAAGTGCACAGAATTTTAATTGCATAATTAAGATTTATATCTTTTACCTGATTCCCAAACAAACACACACACACACACACACACATGCCACAACATCGGTTATAAATTGGCAAAGACATAATAAATAAACAACTCACACAAACCAAAAAC
Organism: Scaptodrosophila scaptomyzoidea; assembly: GCA_035078625.1. Taxonomy (NCBI): domain Eukaryota; kingdom Metazoa; phylum Arthropoda; class Insecta; order Diptera; family Drosophilidae; genus Scaptodrosophila; species Scaptodrosophila scaptomyzoidea. Next base: position 78,517 of record JAWNPY010000056.1, read on the forward strand.
AAACAATAAATTGAGAATGTATTAAAGTATTTTGAAAAAAAAAAAAATGAATTTGGGAAATTTCAAATTAATTTTCATTTATTTCTGGGGATTGATTAGATTAAAAATAAATATATATATATATCTAATATTTATTAGACTTAGATTTATATATATATATATATGAAATGCAATTTAAATGTATTGCACAGGCCAGATAATCTCTATTATTTATATACCTAAATATCTAACTATATAGAGCCTAGCTTTATTATTTTAACTAGCAATTTAGCGCGCTTTCATTTATTTTTGGTATATCTACATATATATATTTTTTTGTATTTGTTATATTTTTGAATTTATTTGTTTTTTGATAACAATAAACAATAATATAAATACTTAAACATATAAAGTATAAGCAAAAACGAATTTATATTATAAAAAAAAAAACAAAAAACTTGAATATTATTTAATGCCAGTAGGATATTTTCAACATGGTCCACTACCACATAATGTAAAAGAAAAAATGTTCTTGTTGGCATGCAAGAACACAAATGCCTACAAAATGCTAAAACGCCTCGGCCGTAATCTGCTCCCGCCCCTCGCCCCGCACACACACACACCTCAAAACACACACACACACACTAAATAAAACAAGCTATAATTTAAATAGATACAAATATTGCCAACTTTGCCTACTACTTTGACAGACAGATTACTCCGAGTTTTAATATCCGATGCCATTTTTGCATGGCTTAGAATTAGTGACTTGAATTATACACACACACAACATACACACACACACAGTTAAAACACGCAGAGAGCTTTGTAAATATGTAAATTATTAAGTATGTTTGTAGGTGATAATGACGCCTATGGACAAAAGTTTTACTTAACTTTTCCTCTACATTCAAAAAATAAAATAAAATACTTTTTCGCTCTCACTCAATGCTATATAAATGGCACAAGGCTGCCAGAAATCTTTGAAAAATCTTCTTTAAATTCATTTAATTGTGTGCATGCTATAAAATTATTTCCATTTTTAAGAGAATAAATACTTCAAAAGTGGGGAAGACAGTACGAAAAAAGACCTTAACTTGGTCCAAGATTTTCTGCATGACACACAAACAAAAGCAAAAATATTAAAACAGTTTGGAACAGTTTGGATCCTTGAATATCAATGAAAGACCAAGGTATTTTTATTTTATTTTTTAATTGGCTTGTCTTTGAGTTTGTCACTTGTAAATATATATTGATTTATTTTTGCTTGTATTTTTCAATTAGTTTTAGTGAACAAAAAAATTAAACACACACATTTGTAAATACAACAACAACAATGTGAAAGTTTTTATTGCGTTAACCTGTAAATACATATATTTATATAAATAATTAAATCTATATACTTGTATGTATGTGTGTCATTTGATATGGTTAATGCAACAATAATTTAATTTAGATTCCATGTTAAATTCTAGTTGATTTTTTTGTTTTTAACAATGGGGTTTTTTTTCTTATTATTAGGAGTCAAATACAGTTTCATAAACATTCGTTAATTTCAATGTCCCCTTTAGTAAAAGCACGAAATATCCAAAAAAAATACGCTTGAAATTTCGATGGATTCACATCAACTCTTCGTCACCCAACTTCAGATTATCATGAATCAATAAGTTAGGACACAAAAAAAAAGGATATAATAATTCTACTTCTTCTTTTGTTTTTTTTTTATTAAACTATTTATTTATAAATGTATAGTTTTTTCAGGTTGCTTGTTGATGCTGTATTTTTTTTATTTTTCATATTATATTAAACTGAAAAAAAAAACTACAATTTAAACCTGCTTGGCAGTGGCTCTGCTCATAATAATTTAAACAACAAAAAAAAAGTCATTAAATATAAAAACAGTATAATCAAATTAAATTAATTATATGTTAATTCCATTAAAATATTTATCATTAAAACAACAAAATGTAGTAAAGCTAACGAAATTTCCCACTCCCAAAAAAAACCAACCATAACCACTTCTCGAAATCATTTCAAATTTTTACAGCTCAACAACAAAAAACAAAAAAAAAACAAATTAGATCTCGATTTTTAACCAAAAATGATGATTGCGGATAATTGGTTGTGCACAAAACAAGCAAAATAAAAAAAAAAATGTTGATATGAAACTACAAAAAATCCAAAAATATACGAAAACGAAAATTATCCAAATTGGAATTTTCAAAGCTCAAAGTTCAGCCAAATCAAACTTGCGGTTCAAATCAATAATTCAAAAGTCATCTCAGCTCTTGGAATTGAATTGAGCCGCCAGCTTGTAAATAGAACGCTTTTTAGGGACTAAGATTCTAGGCAATGGAATGGAAATGTCTTGGAAATTTTATTATATCTTTCCTTATACTTTTTCTTGTCAACTTTTGTTATCAAATGTATGTATAAATATGCCGTGCAAAAAACAACTTACCAAAACAAAACTAATTAACACTTGTAAAATATCTTTAATTTCTCTTAAAAAAAAAAAATAAAACCAAACAAACATACAAACACTAAACAGCTTTAAACTTTTTTCCAACTATTTTATTACCTGCTAAAAATCAGAAGCTCTGAAAAAAACAAAAACAAATAAAAATAACTTTATGAATATAAAGGCTAAAAGGCCTAAATTCAAAAAGTTAAAATAAACATTTTTAATTTCCTACACAGATTAATTTCAATTTTCCAAATTTGTAAATAAAATATTTTAAAAAAAATTAATTAAATATTATTATTCCAATTCTGCATTAATACAAAAGAAAAACACCACAACAACAGAAACAAAATACATACAACAAAAAACTAAAAAAAAAAGACAGTAAGGCATACTTAAGTTTACACCCCCCCTAAATATAAATACATTTAGAGTTGGCGTCTTCTCGGGATAGAAATTTAAAGAAAACAAAAAAAAAAAATATATATATAAACAACGAAAACTCTACAACTACAACAACAAATTACAACAACAAATCGCAATTACCACAATGTTTGTGTAATTTTTGTGTCCTTCTAGGAACTTATTTCAATTGCATTATGTTTATGGTGGCCTCATCAGTTGTGTCAACCATACTTATCCTCAATTATCATCATAGAAATCCAGATACGCATGAAATGAGTGAATGGGTAATATTTTAATTCAAACTAAACTAAACTATAAACAAAAAACCAATTTTTTTTCTGTAAACTATTTTTGAACTATTTTTCCCAATTATTATTTTCATTTAATTAACATTTAATTTTATATCGTGTTCAGCGTTTTGTGAAATGAATAAAAAAATAAATATATATATACCAAAGTATCATTTCAGAAAAAAAAAAGAAAATCATAGAAAAAAAATAAATAACAATACAAATACAACAATACACACTCACATACACACACAAGAGTCCCAGAGGTGCTTTAAAAATAAAAATATGTATGAAAAAATCCTCCCGAAAAAAAAAATAAAGGAAAATGCTTACAAAACATTTTTACATATACTTCCCATAAATAAACCAATATTAATGAGTCGCACTCAAACCACACAATTAAAACAAAACAAAATCTGCATGTCTCTTTACCAAATGACACTGAAAACCTCCTTACATTTTACCCATATAAACATTATTTTTATAGGGTAAAATAAAAAAAAACCAGGCAATTTATGACAATGAAAAATTAAATTTTGTATGAACTTTTGCAATTTTTCTATAAAAATTAAAAAAAAAAATTTTGAAATTTTTTGCCAGATTCCTTGAGCTGTAAAATTCAATTTTTATATTTAAATTTTCATTGCACAACAACAAAATATATAAGTCTAACTATTTACCAGTGAATCTTTAAAATAATCTTAAAGTTTCATTGTTTCCATTCTAACCATTTACATAATTTCATAATGTTTTATTTTTGATTTTGAAACAACAAATCAAAATTCATTGGCAAAACTTATGCAATAAATAACCAAAAAAACAAAAAAACAAAAGAAATTAATTTAAATTCTCTATGAATATAAAATAAGAAACATTTTAAACAAAGCTTATTTAATTAATATCCAATTAAAAATGAATTAAATTAGAAGAAAAACAAAATGCTTGCAATTTATATAACTATTATATTTATATATACTTATATATATATATTCTTGCTATAAACTTACTATATATTTTACTAACCCATTCAATGCTTCACAAAAGTCTATTTTATTATTTTTTTTTTGTTTCGTTTCAATTAAATTGTTGTTTTGACTTTTTCAAATAACTAAAAAAAAATTTACTGACCAGCACAATAATCACACAAAAATTTTTGTTTTTCAACAACTACTCTGGCCAACTACTACAACAACAACAACAACTACAACAAAAAAACTACTACTACAACAAAATAACAACAACAACTACGCCAACTACGGCAACTCTCATCAACGCTTCAAAAAATGCAACTCAACTCAATTCAACTATGTCTCTATAACTGTTTCCGTTCCTCTCTATGTTATATATATATAAATCTCTCTCTCTCTCTCTGAAAACATCAACATCATCAACAACAACAACAACTACAACTACAACTCTTGGCGTGGCCCCAACAATAACAACAATAACAACAACAAATAAACTTTTCTTTAACAAACTATAAATCGAAAAACAAATATTATCCAATGTGCTATTTTATTCTCATCATCTTTCTTAACACTTTTCCATCAAATGCCTTTCAAAACTTTCTTTATTTTTATTTTTTGATTCTTGTTTTTCTTTATTTATTTATTTTTGATTTTTTTTAATACAAATTAAAAACAACAATTTTTACTAAATAATACAACAAACAATTTTGGTTTAAACTAAACAAAAAAAAATTGCATAAAAAAAAACCATTAAAAAACGAAAAAAAAAAAAAAACAAAAAAAAATTTGTTTATACTTATTGCTATTATTTTTAACTGCATTACCCGACACACTCCGTCTCTCTGTCAAACTCGCACACACAGATAAGAGTAATATTCCTTTATTGGTTACCTTGCATATTGCGCATGCAAAGACCCGGACAAGTTGGCTATGAATGCCCACCGCCTCCCTCGTCGTCGAGTTCATCGAATGCTGGCGACAAGAAACAGCAGATACAAAACGTTGAGCTCAAGGAAAGGTAACCGTAAAATTATATCTGCATATATCCCCTTAAAAAATGTCTCTCATATTATCTAATTCACATAAATGAAATTAATTGTACCTATGCCTATAATCAAAATGATTTTAGATCTTCAAAATCTCTGCTTGCCAATGTATTGGATATTGATGACGATTTCCGTTGCAATCATCGATGTGCCAGTGCCACTTTGCCACACCAACCCACATATTATAGGACCATGTACAGGTAAAGTTCAATTCAAAATGGATCAACTCTCAATTGAAAAATGTATGAAAAATAATAGGCCTATAAAGTTAATTCTTTCCGAGTTTTTGTTATGATTAAAACCAGAATATACCACAAAACATCTATAAAAATCAATTTTCAAAAGTTATTAACATTTCAAATTACCATAACTTTGTCAATACTCAAACGAATCGAATAATTTAAATTTCCAAGTGTTTCTTATGGTTAAGTGCCTTAAAATTAAACACTATTACTTAAATTCAGCCTAAGCTATAAAACAATATCGAGTATTCATCTATACATATATGTGCAGACAAAGCGATGATAGCAGCGTGGGACCTGTCGGGCCTGTAGGACCTGTGGGTCCAGTGGGACCCGTGGCCGCAGTTGGTGACGGACGTATGCATGAGGCCATGTCGCACACATGTCTCAGTTCATCGGCAGAATATGAATTGGCCCTGATACTTAAAGAGCTGCGTTGGATAACCGATCAAGTGATTTAAAAATATATTTTTATTTTTTTTAAAAATATATCATTGTGTGTGTTTCAGCTTAAAAAAGAAGATGAAACGGGCGATATTACACGTGATTGGAAATTTGCCGCCATGGTCGTGGATCGTTTGTGCCTTATAATTTTCACGCTTTTTACTATAATAGCTACTCTGGCGGTATTATTCTCAGCCCCTCATTTCATTGTAAGTGAACAGATTTGATTAATTTTAAACATATTGTACAATAATATTTTTAAACCTTATTTTTTAAAAACAGTTTCCATAAAAGAATGAAAAACAAAAACAGTCAAATAAACTGCATTTTGATGCTTCAAATTATCTAAAAGGAATACCAGCAAATGAGCAATATCAACAACAAAAAAAAAATAAAGGAACAGTCATAAAGCTTTTCAATCTCATATAATTTTTAGTTATTTTGTTTCATGTGCCTAATATTATAAATTAAGTTTATTGAAATGATTTACTAAAATGTGCCTAGTTCAATAAAAGAAAAAGAAAAAAAGTAACAAACAAAAAGAATGTTTAAATATTTTGTTCTATCCAAATCCAATTTAAAAATAAAAACAAACAAATGCAAATTGTTTGAAAAGGCTTAAGTTCGGCTGACCGAATTTTAAATACTTTTCCAAGACAAGCAATAACAATAATTCAAAGGAAATGTATTTAAAAATATATGTGAGCCATGCAGAAAAATATTTAATTGTATTAAGTTGTAATTTTTTTTTTTTTTTTTGTGAAAATAAAAAGAAATTTAAAATCCCTTGGAATTTGTATGTTGTAGACAATTTTTAGAATTGTTCAAATTTATTTATTTCTGTATTTTAGTGCATAAAATAGTGTATACAAATATTTTGCTGTGATAGAAAACTAAATGAACAAAACGTAAACCAGCTACAATAAATTCAACGTGAACATAAAACTAAAAAACATAAAAGTCAGGAAGATAAATACAAGCAAAGGAATTCAAATTAGAAAATGATCCAACAATCCGATTAAAGCGAGAGTGCAAATCAAAAAAATAAAAATAAAAAGAAAAAAAAACCATTTACAATATGTAAGGTATTTAAAAAAAAAAGAAATTTACTAAACAAATAAACATCACAAAAAAATATACCAACACTTTGCACATACTCAAAATCAAGCCAGAAAACAATTTTTAAAAACTAACAAGAAAATTCTTATCAAGTCAATTTGAATACACATACAAATGTCAGGGTTTTAAATGGAAAACTTGAGAACTAAAGAAAAGTCCAAGTCATTTCCACCATGAGTATGTGTCATTCCTATTGGTATAACTAAAAGCAAAGAAAGAAAATTGAAAACTAAAATCAACTTGACAAAATTCATATTAAATAAATATGAAAAGCACACTTATTGCTTCAACACATTTTGCAAAAACAAAAAAAAAATACACACACACTAATTTCCCACTACTAAAAAAAAAAAACTATGCCAAAACTACACACAAAATATATATAAAAAAAAAATAGAAATATTAATATCAGTCATTTAAATAAAACAAGTTAGCAGATGTCTGCTAAATAAAGCAAAAAGTTAACTATTTTTTAAAAATTAAAAAAAAAAAAAAACAAAAACAAAAAACATCAACAAAACAAAAAAAAACAAAGAAATGTGTATAAACTAAATATAGTTGAAGTAGTTTAGCCTAAGTAAATTCAAAGGAAAAAAAAAACATTAAAAACAACATTACATTTAAATTAATAAAACAAATATTAAAGTAGTTAAATATACTATATATATATAAGTATATAAAATATTTGTGTTATATGTTTAACTATAACTACATAAATTTTTTTTTATTATCAATATTTCAACAAAGAACAGCAAAAAGTTAACAGCAAATTCGTGCGTAGCGCAAATGCAAATTTAAATTTAATAAACCAAAACAAAAAAAAAAAATAATAATAATAATAAAGAAACAACAAAATTAGAATAATTATCTTAACAACCAAAAATTAAAAAAAAAAAGCTAATAAACGCAAAGCATTTGATTTATTTTAGTTTTTGGAAAGAAAATTCAAGAAGAAAAAATTTTAATTTTTTATTTCTGCTTTGCATATTAGCTAAACGCATTTAAATTAACAAACATATGTATAAAATAATGAAAATTAAACAAAAACCCCTAAACTATCAACGCTAAAAACGAATTAACTTTATGTGTCACATTGACATGCTTCAAAAACAAAACAAAAAATCACTAAACTAAAGATTAACATTGTTAAACAAAAAGTTGTTTAATTGCATGAGTTTGTTTTTTTTTTATAGCCATTTAAGACACTTTTATGGTATTGTTGCTAACTTGCATGAATTAACAAATAAAGAAATAAAGAAACAAAAAAGGACAATTATACCTAACTTCAATATATAATGCACAAAAATGCTTAATTACAAAGACTTTTTCAATATTCAAAGCCTTGCAAATTAACTTAGCAACAAAATAAACTAAATTCAAATCTAATACATAAAACCATTAAAAAAAATATTGTCAAGCAAAAGGTCTTCCTAAATACAAAAACAGCATCCTCTTCAAAAATGGATATATAATAGTCAAATCCGTTAAGCAATTTAAGATATCATTTTATTTAATTTTTTTTAAGTCTTCAAAAAGTCCATTAAGCTTATAGATTTTTGTGAATTGCCATACCGACTTTTAAACTGCCTAAATAAATACTAGAACAATCGGTAAAACATTTTTTTTTGTTTTTGTTTTTTGAAAACGCTTAACAAAACCAACTAAATAAAGAACCTCAAAACTAAAAGCAAACTGCATGACAAATTAAATAAATAAAAGAAAAAAGTTAATTTAAAATAATACCTAAATACTTGAAATATCCACTAAATATGATTGTACAGTAAAAATCCTAACCTTACTATATAGTTGAATAATCCAAATGAAGCCCCGACTATACATGTGTGTATGTGTATGTTTAGTCTTGTCTCGTCTAGTCCAGCTGCTTAGATATGTATTCAATGAGATCAAAGAGAGATCGGTTATGGTGTTCCGGTTTCTACTACGAATTTTGTCATTTTGTGTGGCCAAAATCAATCCTGGGAAAAAAATACTTACGTATAATAGACTGTTTCTCTAGAACTCCTTGGAAAGGAATCCATTTTAGCTGCTTAAAAATAGCGTACAAAATAAAAATAAAATCCATTTCTTTTTGTAATGATTTTATAAATCATTATTATTATACTTATATATGGTATATATGTATATATATATATATTTATAAATAAATAATAGCAGACAACAAAAGGGTAATTTTTTCCACTTATTGTTAGTTAAATGTAATTTTCTTTTTTTTTGAGAAAAACTAAAAGAAACTTTTTTAAAATTAGTTAACAATGTTTTTTAAGACGACTCTTTGTTTTTTGATATAAAGCCAATGTTTTTTTTTTTAATTTTTATTACCAAAATAATAAAAGAAATTTAAAATAAAAAGAAATAAAAACAACAACTAAAAAGATTGTTAAATGGTTTCACACAAGAATGCATACATATACGAAGATCAAAGAAGATCCTTATCAATATTAAAAAAAAAAAACAAAAAAAATAAATAAAAAAAATTTATTAAAAAACACATACATACAAACACTTTACATACACAAACACATATGTATATTAAAATAGGCAAACATTTTTATATACCTTCAAACATTGATGAATCAATCAAACAATTCCCTGTCCTGTAAAATGCTTGTACTTAAAGGAAGATTTGGACAATCGTCAATAAAACAATATATCATCAACGACAATAGTCCAAGAAAGCAAAAAAAGACAAAAACAACAAACAAAAAATAATAAAGCCTCGAAATCTATATTGTTATATTTATAAGTACAATTACCATCATATTATACCCAAACCAAGTAGAAAAGAAAATGATTACATACATATATTCCTACAATTACTATTCATTCCACTTGATTGAAAATAATAATGGAAAAAAGTTAAATATAAAAAGGACAATATTGCATTTATCATATGATTTAAATTTTGTTCAAACCAAAAAGAAAAAAAAACAAAATAACAAAAAAAATTAACGAAATATCAGAAACAAAAAAAAAATAAATCATACAAATAGTCTAAGTTAAATGAATTTAAATAAAAACAAAAAGAAAAAAGAAAGAAATTTGTAAAAGTCTTACTAAACTTAATGGGCACCTCAACTTTATTCGGTTTCCAAAATGCAAAACAATATAAATCTTGAGAAAAACAAAAACACAAACACTCACACACACAAAAAACACACAATTATTTAATTAACCAACAAAAACTAGAAAACAAAAAACTCTTTGCACATTTCAAGTTACAAATTGAATTGGACTTGCGTTAGCATAGAAAATGTTTCCCTTTCCCCTTTAAATAAATAAATATAAAAAATTAAATAAATAAAAACAATTTAAAAAGAAAAAATTTTAAAAAAATATAAAAACACATAAAAATTAAATTTAATAAATAAAAAAATAGGCATTTAAAAGAAAAAAAAAACAGGCTTTGCTTCAATATAGTAAATCTAAGAGATAAGCAAATGGTTTAAATTGAATACCAAACTATAGAAATAAGTATTCGAAAAAGAAAAAAAAAATACTTTTAAAAGCAAATCAAAATTGAATACAGAAATTTAAAAACTTTGCTCAAGGATTTTATTTTATTTTCATTCTAGTTTAATTTGAAATAATTTTTATTATTCTAAATCAATATTGAGGCAAAGTAATTACACAAAATAAAATGAAAACACCAATTAAATCAAAATACTAAATACAAAAAAAAAATTTAAAAATAAAAGAAAATAAATAAGCATATAAATAAATATATTAAAATTGCTGAATTTAACTATTCATTTTCTTTATTTTAGTTTTTAGTAATTTGGCCCTTTTGCTTATCGAATCACACAAAATCACACACAAAAATACTTGGCACTTTATGCTCAGTGGTCTTAGACAATAAAATCTACTTAACCACATTAAGCGTAGATTTCTGATATTTCACATCATACAAATAAACATAAACATTAATTTATAAGCTACAAAAACAAAAGAAAGCAAACATATATAAACAATTTTACTTGCATTCAATTAAACCAATCAATACTAACAAATACACGGGAATTAAATTAAAATCAAAACAAAACAAAAAAAACAATGAATACAAAGCGAATAAAGTTGATGAATATAATAAAAAAAAAAGTATAAACATAAAAATTTTGGCTCAAAATATTAAAAAAAAAAAAAAACATATGGTTGTACGATACAAAATAAAAATAAACAACAAAAAACAAATAAAAGTTATACACAATAAAAAAAAATAACAAATCTACATAAATAAATAAAAAAAAAACAAGTGAACAAACCGAAATTAATTTAAAGTAGAGTAAAGAAAACCGGGCAAAATATTAATACGCAAATTAATGAAAAATGTTTTAAACAAAAGAAAATTATATATATAATAATAATAACAATACCAAGAAGAATATACAAAAAAAAAAACAAAACAATTTGATGAAAATGATGAAAAAACAAAAAAACAATACAAGTAATAAAATACAATAGAAAAGAAATAATTCAATTGGTTTTATTTCTCAACAGGAAACAATTTGTTTTCGTTGTTATTTTTATTTATTATAAAAGAATTATCAACAGCACAAAAAAAAAGAACTACGGTAAGTTACATTTTCTAAGGATAATAGGTTTTTTTATAGCGTCCCTCGCGATTCTTTTTGCCACCCTCGCGCACAGCACGCGGCACATATTCCTTGTCATGCTGATCCAAGGTGCGACGCCAGGGATTAATATCCTTTTCAAAGTAACGTCTACGGGCCTCCATAGGACGAGTCTTGTTGTCGATCTTGTAGATCTTCTCCCACATGTAAATCTCAGGTAGCTCCAGGTGACGCGGTCGTTTCGAAGACAAATGCTTAAAGGTTTTAATTAGAAACTCTCGTTTCTCGGCATGCCCATAATCGGCGGCCCGACTCAACTCTGAGCCACCGCAATAGGGCATTAATTCCTCCTGGCTACGCTGCACATTTGGTATATTCACATAGAAGGCTAAAAGCTTACGCAACACAGCCTCATTGAAGTCCATTACTTTGCCAGCTTCACTTATTTCCCGATAGAGGGGCAAAGGTTCGGAGCCACGGCAGAAATTCACTTTGGGATTCTCGTCCACATTTTGGCCATGGATGAGTAAAGTATTCAATTGGTACTCATAGAAACTCCACTCGCGGCCATTGGTGATCACAGTTTGCGTGTTCCAGGGATAGGTAAGATCGTTGTAGGTGTTAAAGCCGTGGTAATGGGCCTGGGCCAGCAGCCAGGCAAAGGACGATTGAATGGCCAGGGCATGCAGAGCCTCCTGCTGATCCCGGGCCCCATAGCAGCTGGGACGCAATTGCAGATGGGCGCGCGATTGAAACGAGAGCAGACCAAAATTTGGGGCATTGCTGCTGGGCCAATAGCCGGGCACATTGACGGCATGCTGATGCTTGGTCGAATAGCCCAGAGTGCGGGCATCGTGTTTGAAGCGAGGCAATTGCTGGGCCAGCTTCAGGTTATTGGACTCGGCCTCTGTTTTCCAAGTGGGCAGCTGCTGGCGATGACGCAAGGCCAAGTAGGGCGAGCCAGTGTATTGAACCAAACGATCTGTGCTGTCGTGGGCATCCTCTTTCTGCCAATCTCTGCCCTTCTTCGACTTGACCACATTGTTGGGCGGATCTATGCCCCCGACGGCCCAGAAAGCCTCATGACGCGGATTGTAATCCACTTCCACCTCCTGCAAATGACTGAAATCGGCAAAGAGAGTATTCAGCAGCGAGCGATTCAATTGCTCCACAATGATTTGGGTTAATTGACGTTCCTGCTCTATACTATCGGGCGGTGTGTCCAAACGAGTCAATTTATGCTTGTAAACGTCATGAGAGAATTCCAAGCAATCAATTACATCGTTACGGGCAGCCAGTACAAAGGACTCAAAGGCCTTGTCGATCTTTTCAGCCTTTGGCTCTGAGCTGGCCACTTTCTCCTTCTCCTCCTCCTCCATGACAGTGCGCGTATAATGCTGCATTAAAGGCAGAGCATTGTACGGCACATGGGCGTCATTTAAATCGACCACTTTGTAGCCATAATAGCGGGGCATATTGATTTTAATCATTTTCTCCTCCACTGTGGGCAGCTTACGGATTTCCTCGTGCCAGTCTTTGCTTTCCTGCTGTTTCCTTGCCTTGTAGGTGAGGTCCCGGATTGGTGGATACTGCGGCTCGTCTGTGTACTCGGGCTGTTGCTGTGTGGCCAGATAGCGTTGGGAGGCAGTCCGTACCCTTACCGCACGACGCAGCGACAACATCCTGGTGGCTATATCTATTTCTTTTAATTCAATTTATTTACATAAACTACTTTTTCTTGCCGCAGCAGCAGAGGCAGTCGTCTGGGCAGCTGTTTAAAGGCGGCGAGAGGTTATGACATTATTACACGTTAGCCAACACTGTTCCGCACTAAAGTTAGAATCACCTAAAATCTAATCAATTTTAATTTTAGTTGATTGATTGCTTAATGACAAATAAATAAAACTCTTATTTTAATAACTGCATTATTATTATTGAAAAAAAAATATTTATTTTTTTGAATTCAACTTCAAAAATAAATCGATTTCGATTACTTTAATTAATGCAGCCTTGGCAAATAATAGGAAAGCGAAACGTCCAAAAGACTGGAGGAATTAAAAACTTGCAATTTAAAAAGAAGTTTACCTTAAAAACAGTAAGTAATTTTTTGTACATTCTAAAGTGTTTAAAATCGAAACCAAATGTTGCACATTGTGTAAAGAAATTGTTGGAATCTTAGAGGGACAATTAAAATTGTAGGCCTTACCAAAAAGTTAGTTATATATATGTGTGTGTGTGCTGCAAGTTGCAACGAAATGACTGCAAGTAATTTCTTGTTCAATAATCACATCGAAATAATTTTGATTATACACAAACATACAAACATTTCAAATTATTTGACACTTTTGGTTTTTGTTTTGGTCTAAATTTATTGTGTTATGGTTTTTTTTTCATTTTAGATTTTGCCTCAAAAATAAAATATGCCCATCATCAAGTTGCAGTCCTCGGATGAGGAAATTTTCGATATTGATATTAAAACTGCCAAATGCTCTGGTACCATAAAAACCATGCTGGAGGACTGCGGCATGGAAGAGGATGAGAATGCGATTGTGCCCCTGCCGAATGTGAATTCGACCATTTTGCGCAAAGTGCTCACCTGGGCCATTTACCACAAGGACGATCAGGTGCCCAGCGAGGATGATGAGAACAAAGAGAAGCGCACCGATGACATTTCATCCTGGGACGCTGACTTCCTTAAAGTCGATCAGGGCACTTTATTCGAACTGATATTGGCCGCCAATTACTTGGACATCAAAGGCTTACTTGAGCTCACCTGCAAAACCGTGGCCAATATGATCAAGGGCAAAACTCCCGAGGAAATACGCAAAACCTTCAACATTAAGAAGGACTTTACTCCAGCCGAAGAGGAGCAGGTGCGCAAGGAGAACGAATGGTGTGAGGAGAAGTAGAAATATGTAGTATGAAAATGAAAGAGAGTGAGAAAGCAAGCAAGCAAGCGATAATTACACCAAATGCTTCATTTAGCCATTAATGAAAAACAAACAATTAAATTAAAAAGAAAATATATATTCGCTATCTTTCGGGAGTCAATTTGTAAGCATTACATCTAAAATGTAGCTAAGGCATAAGATATTAATAAAAAAAAACAAATTAATACGACGAAATGGAAAACTCTCTTCAATTTTTTTTTTAAAGGTTTTTTCTAGCAATTTCAATGGAGTGGCATTTCTGTCTGTGTTTTTCTTAGAAAATTGGGAGCTTGGAATTGTAGTGGCGCCTTATTTCCAAGAAATCCCCTACAAGTCTGTTAAAAAATGCATTCGAAATTATTCTGAGAAAACGTCTGGCCTACCATTCATTAATATGCCTAACGTTTCCTTTTTTCTATGGCAATCTATCTCTAAATACAAATAATAATAATAATGGCAATTTTCATAATTTCTTAAAATTTCTTAAATTAAATTCCGCAAATTCATGAAATTGCTTTACATTCATTTTTCTCAAAGCTGGTCACCTTAATTTAAACACTGAGATTTTGAAAACATCGATAACATCTTCGTTGTCATCGATGTTTCTCCACCTCTCAAAACACTTTGTTTTCTGCAAGCACTGACGCCACACGCAATTTTCCCGAACTTATACAAAAAGAAAGAAAAAAAAGCAACACCAACACACAACAAATAAGCGCTGCACTTGCCTTTGTATTTGGCACATACGCAAAAGAAAAACTCAACACCTAAATTTCAACGTAAAAGAAAATCAAAGGTAAGCAAATCAACATAAAAACAAAAAATTTACAGTTACCAATGAATCACACGAGCATAAAGAAGAAATATGTAATTACTCATTTCTATTTTATATATAGTCAAAGATGCCAAACATCAAGTTGCAGTCCTCGGATGAGGAAATTTTCGATGTCGATGTCCAAACCGCCAAATGCTCGGGCACCATTAAGACCATGTTGGAAGATTGTGGCATGGAGGACGATGAGAATGCCACTGTGCCCCTGCAGAATGTCAACTCGACCATTTTGCGCAAGGTGCTCACCTGGGCCGTCTACCACAAGGATGACCAGCCACCCACCGAGGACGATGAGAACAAGGAGAAGCGCACCGATGACATTTCATCCTGGGATGCCGATTTCCTCAAAGTGGACCAGGGCACCTTGTTTGAATTGATTCTGGCTGCCAATTACTTGGACATCAAAGGCTTACTCGAGCTCACCTGCAAGACCGTGGCAAATATGATCAAGGGCAAGACTCCCGAAGAAATACGCAAAACCTTCAATATCAAAAACGATTTTACTCCAGCCGAAGAGGAGCAGGTGCGCAAGGAGAACGAATGGTGTGAGGAGAAGTAGAAAGGAGCAAGACGAAGACGATCGATCATCCTCTCCATAAAATCTAATCATCATTTTATTTCTCATATATAAGAGTCGTTTGGGGCAACATTAGAGTGGGGCCCGCTTAATTAAATTGATTCCAATGTAGGTAAAGCAAAGAAAAAAGAAAACAAGAGTTAAAATACATAAATAAATACACACAAACACACACACACAAAGAAACTATGAAATAAATGTTAATTTCAGATAAATCAGATGATATTTATTATTTATGCGGACATTTTCGAACTTGCGCTGAAAGATCGAGAACAAAAGTATCGATACTTTACTGCAACCAAAAAAAAAGAGAAGGCCAACATTTTTCAGAAAATAAGTAGATATCAACCTAAGCATATTTATTTGTTTTTTAAATGCCATCAATATTTATTTATTTTTTTATTTTTCTATGGGCAATAGTCCCCACTCGATATTAATTATCGACTTTCAACCCTAACAACCAACGGTCAATTTTGAAAGAGTGAGCGAGACAAATATTTATTCAGCTGCTACCGTTGTATTATCGGTGCGACATCGACTGTTTTTTTTTTTGTTATTCGATTAACAGACCAATGTATGACATCGATTTTCCATCAATGTTCCTCATGCTTGTTCTTTTGCGAAAACGGAATCGCAGAGAATTGTAACGCGGAAAAGTATATAACAAAATAACGTTTTCTTTATTGACTGCGTGTTTTTTTTTTTCGTTCCCCCATTATTTGCAAGAATGACGGTTTCGAACTGATTTGTTTAGGCTCGCTATGCGCCCTAACAATTAATAATGAGCAGCCGTCGTCACTCTAAATTCGTGGACGAAATTCGTAGACGAAAGAAAAATTAAGAGAGTACAAAAACACAGCCAAAGTAGAAGAAAAAAAATATATACATACATACACATACAAACACACACAGAGCTACAAATATTCCTAAGGAATATATGTATCTACTACTACATATGCCTATGTATGCGTCGTCGTGTTCACATATACAACAAACGGTCGCGTGTGTGCGTGCGTATCGGACAGCAGCAGCAGCCGCAACAGCAGCAGTAGGCTGTAGAAGAAGAAACAAGAACGCCAGTTGCTAAATGTATTGGTGGGGGCCCAACACACACACGAACACACACACAATTTGGATACAAAAGGAAAAACCGTGAAAATGTGCTGGAGCAGTAGAGTCGTCGCCCATATTAATGACGACGACGACCCTTCAGAAGAAGACGCCACCACCACCAATAACAAAAATAATAATAATAATACTGGAATCAAAATGGAATCGCAATGATAATTGAGTGGCTTACGGCGTACATAAGAAATCCAAACGCTGTAAAATAAAACGAAAACAACACAGAAAACAAAAAAAAAAAAACAACAAAAGGAATAAACCTAGAACGTAAAGCAACAAACAGCAAAAGCAGCTTCTGCAATAATTTGGAAATAATACGAAAGCGTCAGCAAAGTAAGTTTTTATAATAAACAACTACTATAAAAGCCCTAAAAGCCTGAGAACTTGTGTGTGTCTGTGTGTATGTCCCTCTGGAAGGCATAGAAAAAAAGAAAAGAAGATAGGGAAAACAGACAAAAGCACCAGCTGCCGCAGCAATCACAAATGATAAAGAAGAGAAGAAGAAAATTCAGCAGCCAGCCGCAATGAATTAGGGGGAGGGGCGGCGACATTAGTGAATATTTTTTTTATTTAAGGTAAATGTTTACAACGGCGCTCGAGAGAGCAACAACAAAGAATTAGTGAAAAAAAGAAAAGAAAAAAAAAACGCATAGGCGCCGCCATTTTCAGTGCTCTCTCAGACGAACAGAACGAAAGAGAGAGAAGGAGAGACATAGGGTTGGCAAAGTTGAAGATTTTAATACTTTTGGTCCATATCAAAGAAATTGTATATAAATTGAAACTAGCTAAAAAGTTATAGTTGATCAAATCACTAAACAAATTTCTACAAATTCTGCTCTACTCCGGCTATGACAACCCTGTTTTTTTTTTTTTCTTTGTTTTCTCATTTTTTTTTTTTTTTTTGCTCTTTGTCTTGAGTGAGTGGTGGCGGCGCAGCGCTGCCACTCTGTCGATTTTGTTTTGGTGCTGCATTTTAAATTAAGGTATTTGTATTTAAAATGCAAAATGAAATATATATATATATATCCCGAAAAAAAACAACAGCAACACATGTCCAGAAAAAAAATGTACCTATATACCCCGTTCGAATTATTTTCGATATAAATGGCAACACTTCTCTTCGACTCGATAATTTAGTTTGGCTGTGTATGTATGTATGTTTGCATTCAGCTGCATAGGAGTTTGTAGTTGGAACAGCTGAGCGCTGCCCTGCTGCAAATTTGGCACATTTCAAATTTATGAAAATTAAAACAATTCGGCAATAAAAATGCTCGTATATTTTTTTCATGTTTCCTTTTACTTTACTTACCTATCTGCGTGCACCCACCAACCATATCGCCAGACAACTCTTCCCTTTACCTCCCTCCCTTTAGGTTTGCCCATTGTCGTTGTCGGCTCCGGTTGCGGCGACGTCGTCAGTTACGCGCAGCTTCTTATTACAGACACACACACACACAATCAAATAACAAAAAAAAAAACTGTAACTTTGCCTCATAACGAAATCGATACTCAACACATACACACACACACAATATAATAATAAAAATGCATAATTATAATGGCGGCACAAAAAGCATTGCTGCGCTTACAATTACAATTGCAATTACCGTGTGTATGTGTGTGTGTGAGTTTTGCGTGGGAGAAGTGTGTGCAAAATTGATTGCATGAAAAAATTTCCACATTATTATATTATGCCTTAAATCGATACGACGACGCTGACGTCGACGTTAACGTTGACGCTTTTATTACACATGTGCTTCATGTTAATTGATTTTTTTTGCACGTGTATGTGTGTGTGTAAGACAGAGCGAGAGAGAGCGCAGAAAAAAAAGATGTAAACTAGAGCAGGATAGAAATAAGAATAAGTTAAAAAAAAAGCGTGCGCACCAAAAAAAAAACGCTAAGCTTTAAACCTAAACCCTTCCTTAACTCCTGCCTGCCTGGTTTCTTGAAGCCATAAAATAAACAAAATTATTGAAATTAAAGCAATTTGAAATTTGAACAGAGAAAAAAAAACAGCTGTAAAAATCCAGGCTTATCACCAAGTTGGTTTTGGTTTCTGTTTTTCTATTTATTTTTTGGTTCGGGCGGCCACTTGTAATTCATTCATTCAAATATCGCCATCTCTTTTGTTTCCATGCACCGTTATACATAAGCTGTAATTTGATGTATGATTTCTTCTTTTCCTTTTTTTTTATTTAATTATTTATTCTATATGGCTTTGAAACCTGATTCCTTTTTGGTACTTGGTGCCATGGTTGCCAGACTGGCACGCTAATATAAACAGCTGTTTTGTTTTGAAATTGAGTACTTGCCATTGCCAGTTATTAATTTATTTCCTTTTGTTTTTTTCTTTGCAGACTGCCTCAGAACAGAATGGTCGTCGGTTCAAATCATACGCGACGCGGTGAAACTGGCAGTAGATTTATAACAACCGGCACTAAAAACTCTAGCAACAACAACAGCAGCAGCAGCAACAACAACACCACCAGCGCAACGTCTTCAATAGAAACAACAACAACAACTAATACAGCGGCAGCGGCGTCCTTATCGACATTGTCAATGTCGTCAGCGTCAGCCAATGGAGCAGCAGCAGCAGCAGCAGCCGCCGAACAGCAGCAACAGCAACAACAACAACAGCAGCAGCAATCAACTGTAGTCTCCTCCTCACCAGCAGCAGCAGCAGCAGTTTCAGTCTCCTCCTCCGCCTCCGCCTCATCAGCATCATCATCATCGTCTTCGTCGTCCTCATCAACAACAAATTCATATAGTGTGGCAACATTAAATGGTTGCAACAATGGCAGTGCCGTTAGCCGTTTATCCCAATCAACTGGAATGTCACCACGTGAATTATCCGAAAATGATGATTTGGCCACTTCATTAATATTGGATCCGCATTTGGGCTTCCAGACACACAAAATGAATATACGTTTTCGTCCCTTAAAAGTTGATACACAGCAATTAAAATCAATTGTCGATGAATTTATTCAAACACAAAATTATGATGTGGCCATACAAAAGATTTACGATGGTCCCTGGATACCGCGTCATTTGAAAAATAAGAATAAAATAAATACAAAACGTTTACATGATCATGTGAGTTAATTTTTGGATAAATAAAATGCTGAGAAATATCTTAATTTATTATTTTATTTCACCCCCTTTTTTTTAGATTGTTCGTTATTTGCGTGTGTTTGACAAGGACAGTGGATTTGCGATCGAGGCCTGTTTTCGTTATTCGCTGGAGGAGCAGCGTGGCGCCAAAATCAGTTCGACCAAGCGTTGGTCCAAAAATGAGAAAATCGAGTGCCTAGTTGGCTGCATTGCCGAATTAACGGAAACGGAAGAGGCCGCCTTATTGCATACGGGTAAAAATGATTTCTCCGTCATGTACAGTTGCCGCAAGAATTGCGCCCAATTGTGGTTAGGTCCCGCGGCCTATATCAATCACGATTGCCGGGCCAATTGTAAATTCCTGGCCACGGGCCGCGACACGGCCTGTGTGAAGGTCTTGCGGGACATTGAGGTGGGCGAGGAGATTACCTGTTTCTATGGCGAGGACTTCTTTGGCGACAGCAATCGCTACTGCGAATGCGAGACGTGTGAGAGACGCGGCACTGGGGCCTTTGCTGGCAAACAAAATGGCACGCATATTGACGAGACGACAGGCTTGATGCTCGGCTTAACCACGGGCCTGGGCGGCCTCGGTGGCAGTGGCGTGAGTGGCAGTTGCACGGGCGGCGGTTATCGTCTGCGCGAAACAGATAATCGCATTAATCGCATCAAGAGTCGAGCCAATTCCACAAATTCCACTTCCAATAGTAATAGCAATGCCAGCGACAATAATCACACGAGCAACAGTAGCAGCAGCAACAGCAGCAGCGGCTGCAATGAGAATAATACGGCAAATGCCAAGCCAAATCAACAGCAACAACAGCAGCAGCAGCAGCAAACCAGCAAGGAACCATCAAATCCAACTGGGGCAGCAGCAGCTGTGACTTTGATAAATAATAAAAACAAATTGCCCAGTGTGGTTGTCTCCCCATTGACCATGAAAGAGTTGAGGCAAAAGGGCATGACTAAATATGATGCCGAAATGATAATGGCGAATGCAGCCTATCATCATCATCATCACCAGCAGCAGCAACACCAACAATTTCATCACCTGCATCATCATCAACAACATCAACAACAGCAGCAGCAGCAGCAGCAAATAGCCAGCACTGGAGCAGATGCCACAGCCTCATTGCAGGCGGCAATGCAAAAGCCGCTGAGCAATAATCTAAGCCCCACCACAATCAATAATAATAATAATAATATAAATAGTAATTGTAATAGCAATAACTCTGATTTAAATGGACGTGCAAATAGTTTGCGTAAATCAAATCGTATGAATAGCACAAGTAGCAGCATTTCCACAGCCTCGGCCGATGAGGTAATGGGCTATACAACAACAGCAACAACAGCAGCAGCAGCAACAAGTCCAGCCAAATCGGCGGTGGTTTTAATGCCACGCGTGAAGCCATCGCAAGTGGCGGCTGCTCTGCAACATCAGCGACAACATCAGCAATTGAGACGCAGTGAAAGGAGTCAGACGCGGCAATCAGAGGCCAAAAATGCTAATCTTTATTTATATGAAAGTGAAGAGGGCAGTGAAAGTGAAAAGTTGTTGTCACAGCAGCAACAACAACAGCAACAACAGCAGCAGCAATTGCAACAACAACAAACACAATTACAGCAGGATAAAAGGATAACGCGTAATAGTTTGGTGCGCAGTAAGCAGCAGCAGCAGGAACAACAACAGGAAACAACAGCAACCACAACAGCAACAACAACGATGATTACAAATTGTAATAATAAAAATCTAAGTAGTAATAATATTAATAATAATATTAATAATAGTAGTAGAAATTTAATTAGTAGTAGATTTAATGCTAAACAAAATGCTGCCAAGCTAAACAACAACAACAACAAACAAACATCATCAACATCAACAACAACAACAAGTGAATTGTCAACGACGATATTAACAAATATATCGTCTTCGACAACTCCAAACGACAACAACAACCCAGACAAACAGACAGAAATAGACGAAGAAACGATAACGACAACAACAACAACCACTAACAGCAACAACAATCGACGTAGAACCCATGAACAGCAGGAAGAATTTGAAGATGGTCCAGCTTATAAAAGAAATCTCATCACCCTGTTCCAAAAGGCTGAAACAACAACAACAACAGCAGCAACAACGACGACGACAACAACAGCAACAGAAACCACCAACAACAAACAAAAGCGCAGTCGTCGTGCAGCTGCCTTAATTGCTGCCGAACATATACACTGTGAGGCCATGGGCAGTGGCCTAATGCTACGTAAACGTCAGCAACAACAACAACAGCAGCAGCAGCAACAACAACAACCACCATCAAAAGTAAATCTTAAAACTGTCGTCGAACCTTTGCTGAAAACACCCGAAAGACGTTTAAAATTAACGTTGCGCATGAAGCGTTCACCAATTTTGGATGAAGTCATTGAATTGGGCACCAGTTTAATGAGTAGCGATGAATTGGTGAATGCTTCAAATGCCAAACAGAAAAATTCTGATAAACTTTATAATGGTCATCATCATCATCATCATCATGGGAATTATAATTTAAAATCGAAATTAAAACATGAAAATCATAGTAAAATGAATAATGAAGATGATGATGATGATCGCAATTTAAGGGCAGCTGCCGATAGCACAGCTGTGGAATATGAGATTTTACGCATGGAGGGAATATCCGAACATGGCGAGGACGAAGAAGACGATGAAGAGGAGCAGAACGAACATGAAGCTGAACAGGAAGACTTGGAAGATGAGGATGATGATGATAATATGACAATAGCTGAGAAAATCACAGCTCAAAGGCGTTTAACAAAGAAACAAACAAAGCAATTGACAAAAAATAAAGAACGCCGCCATTTAAATTCAAGTCCAATGGAACAACCAAGACGTACGCGTCGTTCCATGATGATGACGCCACCATTGCCACCACCACAGCCAGCAGCGGCAGCAGCAGCAGCAGCCAATAATATTTATGGTACGCCACAAAAGAAAAGATTACGTTTAATATTTGGCAATGAGTCCCATACAATAGACATTCCACCAGCCACCACTAATAAAGATGATGCATTAAATAGCAGTGGCGGAACAACAACAACAAGCACAGGAACAGGCACAGCAACAACAAACAGTGATGATTCATTTAATGCCTCATATGCAAGCAGTAGCAATCAGAGTTTAAATACCTCAACATCCACACAAGCGGATAATAATGCTGCTGCTTCTAATGTTGTTGTTGCTGCTGCTCCTGCTGCTGCCTCTGCTGCTGCTGCTGCCGCCGCCAATGCCACCGCCCATCCCTGCTCTTCCACCACCAACACATCCTATTCCAGTTTATCATCATCATCGAGCAGCAGCAGCAGCAACAGCAGCAATAGTTGTTGTCCCAGCAGTTCATCCTCCTCCTCGCCGACAACAGCAAAAAATTATTATCAACATTATCAATTAAATGGCAGCAGCAGCAGTAGCAGCAGGCGAACAAATTTAAATCATCAGGATTATTTACCTTATGGCAGCAAATATGGACAATTAATGGATCCGGCCATGTTAATGAGCAAATTTGTGCCCATGGGCACAACCATAAGTCCTGTAAATGCCCATAGCAGCAGCAGCGCTAGCAGCAGCAATAATAATCCTGATTCTGCTGTTGTCAGCTCGACAACAACAATTAGCACAACAATTGGTAATAATAATGGTAATGCCTTTTTGCCCCAATCTCTTACCATACCAAAGCATACATTTGGCACTTGTGCCCTTTTACCTCCCACCAGTTTTGCCAATCTTCAACAGCAGCAACAACAACAACCATCAACACAGCAGCAACAGCAGCAGCAACAACCACAGAGTGCCGGGCATTTAGAGCATCATCACAATTACCATCATCATCATAATAAATAACCAATAACCAATAACCAACAACAACAACAACGACTGATCTCCAAGTGAATTACTACTGACTATATAAAAAAAAAAACAATGCTGTTGCTAGAAATACATTAATAATAATAAATTTAAAACAAATATGTTTGTTGTAGCCGTCGTTGTCGTTTGTTGCCTCTTTTCTGCCTCTTTTTTTTATCCTTTTTCATCATCATTTCCCATTCACACACACACACACAAAAACAATCTTTCTTTTATTTTATTTGGGGATTACAATTTTTTAATCTTTTTTTTTTGTATGTAAATTAAGCTCAAAATAGTTCAAGTTTAATGTTTTTCCCTTTTTTAATAATGTAAAAAAAAGGATATTGAAAAGAATCATTTAAGGTTTTGAAAAATCATCAAAAAAAAAACAAATAAAATTCAAGTGCAATTAAAATAACTGCAATTTTTTTTCTGCAATATTTTTCATCTTTTTTCGCTAAATTCAAATTTTTCAAAATTATAAATGATTTTTTTTATTTTATTTTTACATTATTAATTAAAATATTACAAAAATATAAATAAATATATATTAAATTAATTACAAAACACACACACACACAAAACCTGTAACATATTTAAAATTTTAATTATTATTATAATTATTTATATCGATTAAGATTAAAACAATTTATATATTTTCTAAACTGTTGCACACACAAATTATTTTTGTTAGCAAAAAGAAAGAATAGGGAATGGAATTTTTCTAATTTGTTGGGTTTTCAATTGCCTGTCTTTTTTCCTCTTTATTTTTTTCATTATTCCTACTCTTCTTCTCCTTTTCTCCCATTAAGAAGAAGAACCAACAAAGAAACAAACAAAACAGACACAGTGACAGCAACAGCAACAACAGCAGCAACAACAACAACAATAACAGCTAATTCTCTTTTTTGCATTTGCAGATGGTGGATGTTTAAAGCATAAATGCATAAATAGCAAATTAACAAAAGTAAAGCATTTAAAACATATGCTAGATGGTCATGATGATGTTAATGATGATAATGATGATGATGATGAAGTTGGTGATGGAGAAAATGAACATGATAAAAATAATCATCAAGAACAAGTAAAAAAAAGTATGCAAAAAACAGCAACAAAATTTAATTTAACAAGCAACAACAACAATTACAACAACAACAATAGCAGCAGCAATTGCAACAATTTTAAATTAAAAAAATTCAAAGTTAGAATTAAACGCATACATTTCATGTACAAAAACAACAATAATAACAATGACAACGGCAACTACAAGAACAACAATAATAATAATAACAACAACAACAACAATATCATAAATATTATTTCTTAATTATAAATAAATATTACCTAATTATTATATGTTCAACTGATCAAGATGAAGAAATTTATATATTTTAATTTAAGCTATAAACAAAAAAACAACAAAAAAACTGATTTAAATCATATTAAAAAAAAAAATAAAATAAAAAGTATTTATAAATTGTAAATTACAAAACAAAATAAATAGAAACCTAATTATTACACACACACACACACACAGACACACAAGCGGGTTAAAATATGCGCCTTATTATTAATTAATAAAAAAAAAAACAACAAAACAAAAAAAAAGTTAACAAGTTGAAGTATTTTTTTTTTCCAACAACAACAACAACTTCAACAATTTAACAAAACAGCAATAATTAATTTTGATTATAAAACTTGCAGCAAAAACCAAAATTTTCATTTTCTTTTGGGGCGGTAAAAATAAAAGTATAAATATAAATAAATAAAAATTCCTTGTATATACAAAATTATTTAATAAATATAGAAATACAAAAAAAAAGAAAATTAAATGCACTGCACGAATAAAAAAACAGTTAAAAAAAGAAATTAATAGCACGCCAACGAATTTTGTTAAAAAACGTTCACAAAAAAAAATAATGAAAAAATAAGAAAATTTATCCAAGCTTTTTTTTGTGTTTTTTTTTTCTAGCCTATTTAAATTTAAAGCTAATTTTAAATACATTTTAATTACACTTGTAGAATTTTCCGGTATTTTTTTCTGAATATTGCAAATAATTTATAATTAATTATATATACTTACTGATACTGTGTATTATTTTGTAAGATGAAAAAAAAAACAAATCAACAGCAACAAGGAAACAAAAACCAGAAATTCATAAAAATAAACTAAATTATTTAGTTTTGAACAAATTAAAATGGTTTTTTCTTTTATTCCACAATTTCTCTTCCCAAAAAAATAACAACCAAAACAAATTCATTGTTCATAATGTATGAAAACCAAGCGCATTTTATTTAATTTTAATGCCAATGACTTGTCGTTGTTGGCTTAAATCTAATGCGTACAGACTTTTCTTTTTAGCCTATTTTAAATGTTGTACATCCTTTAGCGTAAATGTGTGTGTAAGTTGTTGTTGTTTTTCTCTAATTTGCTGTTAATTGGAAACGATGTGAACTGTTTAAATTGTTGATGAGTGTTTTGCTGCTGCTGCTTCTGTTGTTGTGGTGGCTCCTGCTCTGTGTTAGTGGCCATATTTCTGGAAATCCCACTCGCGGTTGTCCAGCGGACAAACCTGACGCGTCTTCAGCCAACGGGATATGCAATGGAAATGGAAGGCATGGTTGCAAACGCCCCAGGCCACAGTGCACTCCTCGCTGGTGGCCGATGCCTGATTAGCCTGGCACTCAATGCACAAATCCATGATGTGATTGCGGCAGATGGCGCAGTTGTCGACCACAATATCTGTGGAGTGGAATTGATATTATTTATTTATTACTACTTAGGCAGCCAGCTAAAAACTTACCCCAGGCCCACAATGCCACGGCATTCCACTGCAAACAAAAACGGAGCATAAAAAAAAAAATTATTAACTCAATGCCGCTGACAATGACAATGCCGAATTTATTACCTTTTTGACTTCAAAACGTTTCTTTTCCCCCTTGCTGCTGCTGGAGGGCACCTCGAATTCCTCTTCATCGA
This sequence comes from Scaptodrosophila scaptomyzoidea, assembly GCA_035078625.1. Lineage (NCBI taxonomy): Eukaryota > Metazoa > Arthropoda > Insecta > Diptera > Drosophilidae > Scaptodrosophila > Scaptodrosophila scaptomyzoidea. Next base: position 105,522 of record JAWNPY010000056.1, read on the forward strand.
CCTCCATTGTGACTTTTGTGTGGCTTTGTTTGTATTAAATGCTAAAAATAATAAATAAAATTGCCAATTAATTTGCAATATTCGTTTCGACAGAAAAAAAAAAATTTGACAATGGCTGCTGCTTTTAGACAAATAAATCGATAGCTTGGCAACCTTGCTGCGTAGTGTTGCTTTGCCCTGCCTATCGAAATATTTGGAAACAAAATTCTACTTGTTTAGGATTTTTATCTCTAAGATTCGAATCTTTATCTAGTCATTCATTCGCTGGAGCTCCCAGAAGCAGGTCCTTTTCTGGATATATATTTTTGTTTTTTTTCTAATTTTTATTTTATTAAATTTTTTTTTTTTAATTTTGAATTTTAACGCTTCGCTATTATTGAGCTCCAAGGCGACTTTTAGCGTTAAAATTGTATTTTCCTGTTCCATTATTTTTATTATTATTTAATTTAAATAACAACTGTCAGAGTAACCATTGCTTTTTTTCCATTGAAGACTCTTGAAAGACGTTGGTTTTTTTATTTTATTGTTTTCTTATTTTGTATTTGTCACTGTTCTTTCATTTGTTTTTGTTTGCTCGATTCATTTATTCGATTAGTATCTATATCAACCCTGCTACAATTACAATTCTAGCAACGTGCTCGACCATCCGTTTGAATAAGCAGAGAAACTCACAACAAACATTTACTTAGTTTTAAAATTAAACATTTAAAATGGCAGAGTTTGTGGCTGAAATGCAGGAACGGCTTTTGCCGGAATATGAACAAATGAAATACTATCAGGTCTGCACACCAGAACAAATTAGGTGAGTTTGAAAAACTCGAAGAAAGACAGGAATCCTCTAAAGAAATTATCCTGAAAACCTTTCCAGAGAATGCATAAGAACCCGTGAGCGGCTACAATTGAAACTATCACAGAACTCGAAAAATGCAGCCAATTATTTGGAGTTTATTTTATATGAAAAACAAATGTACCACATGTTGAGTCAAAAACAAAACATTGCTGGCCTCAAACTGCAAGGCCTAATGACGGCAGTGGCCACACGAATTATACGCTTATACCGCGAAGTATTGACCAAGTTTGCCCACGACGAATCCCTATGGAAAAGCTACATCAAGTTTAGCAAAAAATCTGTGCCCCAAGAGGTGGCTGGCATTTATGAGCATATGTTGTCGGTAGGAAATCAATTTAAAGTCTTTAAACACCTTAAACCAAACTGGATACTCTTTTTTTTCAGTACCATGGCGATAAACCAGAAATTTGGGCCAAGGCTGCCCTGTGGCTATACGAATACAATAGCCAGAATATAGCCCGGGTTAAGGAACTTTTACTGCGCGGACTGCAACGTCATCCGACCTCGGAGAAGCTGCATAAATGCTTCTTTGACATACTCATTAAGGAGGCCGTTTTGGCCGATAGCACAAAAAATCTGAGTGGCAATACAATTTCGGAACAGGACATTGCCATGGAACGAGTGGTGGCCGTTTATCGCAATAGCATGAATATAATAACCAATTTGGATTATTTCCTAAAGCTGATAGAAATCTGTGAAGAGCATGTGGAATTGACGGCCCAATTGCAGCGCACGATTATTGATGATATGCAGGAGAAATTTCCACGTGAACCGATGCTTTGGCATACATTGGCGCAGCGTGAATTGCGTGGCTATAGTCTGAACGATTTAAAGAATCTGGATAAAATCCAAGCAGCCATCCAAGCAGCTGGCAAGCAGAGGGCAACAAATGAGAGTTCCGTGGTGGTTTTAAGTGATTCCGATGACTCGAATAGCCCCAAACGAAGCCGTGTGGAAACTGTAAGCGTTTGGCAAACTCGCCCGCTGCAACAGCGCATTGAGCTGTGCGTGACATTCTATAAAACTGCCGTGGATGTCTTGCAAACGGAAAAGATGTGGTCTTTGTATATTGATGCCATGCTGGCCCTCAATAAGGATCAAAATGGTTGCGCTAAACTGAAAAAACAATGCCTGGTGAATGCCCTGCGAGATGGTCATAATTCCAAGCTGATGCATGTGGAACATTATGCCACTTTGGTTAATATGCTGGCCAGCAATCCAGGTGGCGCCCAGGCGGCCATACAAGTTCTTACCGAGGCCCTAGAACGTAATCCTTCGCTGCGTTTGTATGAGCTGCTCTTATCGGCCCACATTCTCAATGACGATGAGCCCAAGGTTTTCGAATTATTTAGCCAGGCCAATGAGACCTTTAAAGATGCCTCCTTGCCACTTTGGGAGAAGGTAATCTTTTATTATCGCAATCGGATAGATGAGGCGTCGAAAAGGCGTCTAAGTGAAATTTATGATCAGGCCTGTAATAATCCCAGTCCGGAGTTTGCCAAGCTGCGTTCGGATTATCTGTGTTATTGCTGGCATGTCCATTCCATAAGCTATGCTCGCGAGGCATATCAAAAGTTATCCGTACAACCGCCGCAATCTTTGGAAATGCATCGACAAATGTCTGAATTGGAAGCTACTTTGGTTGAAAGGGTAAATATTGAATAATTTAATTCATTTTCTTCTCATTTATACTTATAGATTATTTATTTATTTTTAGACCAAGGCCGATACAAAAGCCTGGCGCTTATGTTTTGAGTGTATGGTTTTGTATTTTGGCAAGCGGGACGTACAAGTCTGGCTGGATTATATTGAGTTTGAGAGGAAATTCGGTGATGCCAAATGTGTGGGCGCCTTAAGTCAACGAGCCATGTCCACTTTGGAGCCCCAATTGGTGGCCGTTTTTGAGACTGAACGCACTTTGGCCCATATGACGGCAACGGGTGGAAATAGCATTTAGCTTTTTATCAGCCGCTACTGTGTGTTTGTGTTATAGCAATTAGCTACTGCTGCCATCTAGGAGACAAAATTTGGCCGCTTCTTATTTTAATTAAGTTTATTATTAATTAATTATTAATTTTTTTTTTGTTATTTAGCAAATAAATAATAAGAATTTTTGAAAAGAATTTTTGCCTACAGTTATTTTCAATATTATTTTCAAGCCTTTACAAATCACAGACAGGCAATCAGTTCTGCTGCGTCGCAGTCGGCGTCAACGCTCAAGTTTACCTGGCCTGAGAGAGAATGAGAAAAAATAGAGATGGTAAAAAACACGTGCTGTTAGCTTGGATTGGTTTGTGTCTTGGGTTTTGGTGTGTGTGTTGGGTTTTGGCGCAAGAGAGAGAGTATAAAAGGCGTAAAGAGAGAGAGAGAGAGGTCATTTGTTGAAAAACCGCCGTTGCTTTCGGTCATATAAATACGCAAAGTAGCAATTTTTAAGCTATAAAAAAAAACAACTATCAACAGTTTAAAGCCGGGAAATTAAAAAAAAAAAAACATGGAGTTTAACAATCGTTTGCTATTAAAAATTATTGAATTGGTAAGTGAAGATAAAGAAAACAAAGAAGAAGATGAATAAGAAGAAGAGGATTTCTTTAAATGTTTGCCTTTCTATCTCTGTTTCTCTTTTTGTCCTTTGTGGATTTCTCTCCTTTTCACTTCCGGCCTTCAAAGCAACTGGTTTTTATTATGACTTCATTTGAGAAGTTCTTTTATTTACTGCGTCGCAATTTTACGCACTCTGCGTGTCCGTCCAGTCAAGGCCATGGGAATTGAAATTTGGGGGAAACGTGATTTTTTTTTTTTTTTGTGTCTTTTTTGGACCGCGGCTTATTTGGTTTTTTGGTCAATGATGGAGGAATTTAAATTAAATTTGGCAATGTTTTTGTTTTTTTTTTTTAAACAACAAAAATGTCTCTGGATTTAACTCAGCTTCCGATTTTGGTTGATTTAATCAAAAATGTGTTTTTTTTTTGTGTTCATTGTGCGGCATTTAATTGCTTTTTATTTTTATTATTTTCCTTCTCTCTGTTTATTTTTCTGGCCTCAATTTGTTTATTTATTTAATTTATTTTTTTTTTCGCTTTCTTTGTTAATTTGATTAAAATTCACTTCTATCTGCTTCTGAGTCAGCCTCCTCCTTCTTATCACACATTGAAAAAAGCCTTAATTGTTTTCCAAGTTGAGTCTGAATTTTTAAAACAAGCCTCAAATATCTCATAGTTTTATTATTTATGACGACATCCTATGATCTCATAATCTGGTTCAACAAGTCTCCAATTCATTTATTCTTTCTCCCCCCTCAAAAAAAAACATCCAGTAAATGCGTAATATTTGTTAATAGGCCGATTGTTGCAAAATGAATGAGTCTTGTCTTTTATCTTCTCTTCTTTATTTGCTATTTATTGTTATTCTTTTTGGAAAATGATCTCACTGAGAAGCACAAAAAAAAGAAATAAAAAAGAATAATGATTTGATTTTTGTGTGTAGGTTTTAGGCCAGAGTTTAATTTAGATTGATTTTAGCAGAGTTTTAAATTGAAATAATTAATATATTTCTATAAAGAAATTTTCTAATCAATTTCGATGTGAAAGACTAGGTATAAAAAATATAATGAGGAAGTTTTCTAATCAGTTTGGGTTATTAAAAGGAAATAATTTTTTTTTGGTTTAGAAAATATGAAATATTAACTTTAGATCCGATTTACTTTGATTTGAAATTAATAAGCCCCCATAACTAAAATTCTTTAGGTTCCTGGTTTCATTCTCTTTAAAATGCTTATTTTTTATATTTCTGACTAAAATGGAAGTAATTAAAAAAAATGTGTAATCAATTATAATTTTTCAAATTTCTTGGAATTTTTTTTTAAATAATCTTTTTAAACTGAAAATAATAAATTTTTATTATAGTTAAAGTCAAACAAAAGTAGTCAATTGTTTATAGAGCATTTCCAAGTAAATTTAATTATTTTTTTTATTATTTTTGTTGGTTTTAAAATGTTTTGTTTTTTTTGGCGATTTTTCGTTTAGTTTTTTTTGTAGATTTTATTTTATATAAGGCCTAATTATTAAAGTTAATTGAAATGTGGCAAACAAGTGAATTTCGTTTAGTTATTTTTTTTATGTATTTTCTGGGTTTAAAATTGTATTATTTTGTAATGCTTCGTTTAGTTATTTTTTTTTTTATTTATTTTCTTCTGGGTTTAAAATTACCTGGAAGGGCGTGTCAAAGTTTGCGTTTAGTTATCAATCACTTGGCATCTTTTACCTTTTTGTTTTTTTTTTGTTTTTGTTTTTTCTTGCTGTTTACTTGCTGTTTATTGACCCTTAACGTTAAGCAATAATAAAAGCGCAATAACCGCAAGTATGTAGATGGAATTACATCAAGTTTAGTCAGAGATAGTTGAACAATAAGTAAGCTGGCTGGCGACTGGCGAAGGCATTTGTAAGGCCATAATTATGACCGGCACTGACAAATTCAGTCAAGTTTTTCAACGATTGGCAAGACGCGCCTTAAATAAGTGACAACAACAATAGCAATGGCATATATAGTATATTTTATATGAGGATGATGATGTCATAGTCAATGCGAACGCTGCTATGATCAGCAATATCAAATACATTACGCATACCCCATGTGCGACGGCTAAAGGTCGTCGTAGCTGCAATGAATAAACAAATGAGAAACTATAAAATTGTGGGTAATAAAATGAAAAGTCACCCAGTTACCTGCCCGGTTAGTCATCATGGAAATTGGTCTCTACACTTCATTGAGTATTCAAGTCAAGTCCTTAAGTAAATATTTATTTATTGTTGGTCATGAGAAACAGCTCAAATGTGCGTTAGATAAGAATCAAAATTGTTTGTTTTAGATACAAATTCATATAAAATATTATAACCCAAAAGAGACTTTTAAAAAAAAAAAACCTAAAACATCTTTCACTGAAAAGTGCGAGAAACATTTTTATTTTTTTTTTAGTTGTTTTGAAAAATATTTTTACGAGCTAATAAATTTGCTGTACACCTGAGTTTTTTGTTTTTTTTTATAAACAATGATTTTAAATTTAAAAGTTGTTGGCATTGCGGATTTTTTTTTTTGTTAGTGGGTGAATTTTTTTTTGTATTTTTTTTTTGTGAAATTTCAATGGGCATGTCAACTGTTTATAATTAATGGCAATTGCTAGACAAGAAATTAATCGCAATATTTTTTTGTATCTATCAAAAAGCAAAAAAAAAATATATATAAATAAATTTTAAGCTATTTAAGACAGTTGGCAACTCAATTTATTTTAGGCCCATAAGCATAACTAATCACAATTATAATTATAATTATGGGAATACCAAAAAATGAATAACAGATTTTTCTAGATTGTCTCATTTATAACCGTGAAATATTATAAATAAATAAACATTATTATTCATACCTATCTAATCAAAATAAACTCTATTTATTTGTTTATGTAAATGTGAGTGATTAAGTGCTTAACTAAAAGCTTTAGGAACATAAAATTATGAGTCCCCATTAATATATATATATATATTTAGGTAACCCAACACTAAATAATCGTTAAACCTTCCCCGCCCCCCCAAGAAAAAAGAAAGTGAGTAAATTCACTAGAATTTATTGAGTCGCAGCTAAAATTACAAATCAAACATTGTGGCCAGAATAAACTAATTAGTGACTAATACATTGGATAATTTCTCATTAATTGATTGATTGATTGATTGAATGGCTGTTTATTTAAGGCCACACCTAAAATGCTAGGCAACTCATCAATATGCATTTGTCAACGTTAATGGCGATTATTATTATTATTATTATTATTGTTGTTATTGTTGTTGTTATTGCTGTTATCAGCATAAGCAAATTGGCTCAAGTGTGAGGCTTCTTGACTTGGAAACACAAAATATTATATAGATTAATAATGCTTATAAATGAGACCATAATAAAAACAATTTAAGCAAACATTTGATGATTTATTATGAGAGGAAATATCTTTCTTATAAACTGCGTAAATGAATTGGGATGAAAATGTTGGTATCCAACATTTATAGACTTTTTTTTTCAAATTCAATTCAAGGTCATTTTATAAATGCAATAAAATTAGCAAATTGTTTAAACAAAACAGCCATTAAATTCTATTCTATTCTATTCTACATGTGTGGGCAATTATCAAAATAAAAAATTTAGGTAGTAAAAGTTTACATACTTTTTTCAATTAGATTTTGGAAGCATTTGGAGTTTTGTTCCAATTGGATTGGTACATAATCTAATTTATACCAATTCCAATTGGGATTTGACTGATCGTTTGTATGGCAGCTATATGATATAGTGGTCCGATCCGGC